>JAUELO010018131.1:0-11170 GCA_032357855.1 Amphibolips quercusostensackenii
TGCTGCCTGATAATCAATTGCGACGTAACGTTGTGACGCAGTTACACAGCTAGCACGTTAAGGTTAAGCGCTTTTTACTACGCTTCTGTTTTTTCACGCTTGATTGACAGCTAACGATCTCTCCTTATTGCCCCTCGGCTCCTTTCACACTAGTTCGCGGCGCAGCGCAGCGTCCATTCCCGGAAGGGGGCAATCAAGGAAAAAAATCCAGGTTTGACTTTAATTGAATTTAAATCTAATGATTTTTGTTCAAACATATTTCAGTTGAAACACACCAACATAAATTAAAGTTGTTAACAAATTAGGAAAATTCTTTGAAATCCAAAAGCTAAAAATACTAATTGATCAGAATTGTAAATCTTCTATGACATTAAATGATCAAATTTTTAATTTAAAAAAAATTAAAAGACGAGACAAAAAATAGAGCTGCGAGGATTTGAAGGCTGCCTTCTTTCTCTTTCCTCTTTTTTATTTTTGTATTTTTCTATTTTTCAATTTGAAGAATTTCATAGTTGAAGTTGAATATTTAACGTTAAAGAAGAATTTAAAATTTTATTTATTCTGAATTCAATTTTTAAAATTGTACTGATTTTCATTCAATATAATCGATTTTCTGTCAATCTAGCCCTTAAATGAATAGCCCTTATGTGCACACCTAACTTTATCCGAAAATCCAGCACTGTTAGAAAAATCTGATCAAAATTTAATATTCATGTAAGTGAAATCATTTGCATATACCGTGTATTAAATTTAATGTACATGTATATTAAGGTCGGTAAAACAGAGTGCGTGGAAGTTTAAAGTTCTTTCTTCTTTGATGCCTTCAAATCTGGACAAATATTTAAAAATAAAGTAATAATATGAATTCTGCAAAATAAATTGTTATTAATAATGAAAGTGCAACGTACTGGTGGAATTTTCTTCAAAATTCACTGTAATGTCAGAATTTTAACGTAAGTACCGCTGTTTTTAGGTTAGGTGTGTTAATTATACGCTTAATTGAACTTTTCTACTTAAAACACAGTATAATTTATGTTTAACCAACAAAAAAATTATGCTTCATCATGGAAAATTGAAAAGTACTGTCAAAGTTATTTTTAATTTGTGTAAAGTGAAATTACCTGTGTTTTATAAGAATCGATCGATATACATGTGTATGAAATTTAATATACGGCCTCATAATGAATGTTTCATAAACAATTTTTTTAGTTTAATATGTAAATGTATATTAAGCTCATATTAAAATTGCAAACATTTTTAACAGTGAGACTTATATTTCAAAGATTTTTTTGATGACCTTATTTTTTAGCGATGTTCCCATCCAGCTCTGGTGCCCCCCCCCCCCTGACTAAGATCCACTTGCGTGCCCACTTCCCTTTTTCCAAGTATCAAATAATTATGCGCTTAAAATCGTTTTCTTATTTATTCCAATAAATAAATATTCAAAACACACAAAATACTGAAATAATTCACCTGCTGTCCCTAGCGGACCATGTAAATGGAACGGTTACACTGCAACCCAGCGTGCAATGTTGCACAGCGGGTTGCCGCACACATAATGTAACTAATTATTAATCAAATAATTATAATTAATTAAATTATTATCAATGATTGATAAATTCATGCAAATTAATCATTTATTAATTAATAAATAATAATCCACTCAAAGTTTTTCCAGTTATGCTGCAACCCGACGTACAGTATTGCACGTCGGATTGCCACGCACATGATGTAAGGAATAAATGCATAATTAATTATTAAATAATAAGTATTAAAATTATTAATTATTAAATTATTACTAGAAACATTTCATTTGTATGAATCAAATAACATGATAAAAAAATGTGTAATCCACTCAAAGTTGAATTTTTTATGGTGGATACCCGTGTACCCTGGGTGTGTCCATGACTTTGAAGTCGATTATTTTTGCGGGAAAATTCCTTAATAATTTCTAAATGCACTATTTGTTTAGAACTAAGCTAAGTCACGACGATTCGAAAGTTCTAAGCAAAATTTAAATTTGTACTCCACTTACATGCAAAAATGTACCGATGTGGACACCCTGGTACCGTATACACAAGGTGTAACATATACAAAACCTTTAAGTCATGAAAAGTCAATCAGGTTTTCAACAACAATGATTGCGTGATTTTCTAGACATATTTTTCAACAATTTATCATTTTAAGTTGAAAACTCAAGTGATTGATTAAAAATCCAAGCATTTTGTTGATAATTCGTTTTGTTTGTAGAAAATCAATCTTCTTGGTTGAAAAATCATCTTCTTCATTGCAAATTAAACTATATGGTTAAATGTTGAACTTTTTTGTTGAAAATCCGTTTCTTTTTGACGAAAACTAATTTTTTGAACTGGAAATTAAACTATTCTATTATTAGTTAAAAAATGATATTTTCATTCAAGAATTGATATTTTATAGTTAAAAATTCATGTAATTTGTTGAAGATACATAATTTTAATGGAATTTTCATCTATTTTTTGAAAATATAACTATTTTGTTGAAAATTCGTTTCTTTTTGTTGAAAATAAATTTTCTTTAACTGGAAATAAAACTATTCTACTATTGGTTGAAAATTGATATTTTTATTTGAGAACTAATATTTTGTAGTCAAAATTTTTTGTATTTTGTTGAATATACACAGTTTTAATTAAAAATTCGTCCATTTTGTTTAAAATCTGACTATTTTGTTGAAAATTCGTTTCTTTTTATTGAAAATTGATTTTTTCAACTAAAAATAAAACTATTCTATTATTGTCTCAAAATTGATATTTTTATGTGAAAATGAATCTTTTTTAATTGAAAATGCATGTATTTTGTTCATAATTCGTCTTTTTTGGTAGAAAATTAATCTTCTTGGTTGCAAGTTAATACTTTTTGGTGAAAAATGCAACTGTTTGGTTGAAAATTAATCTGTTTAGGTTGAGGATTCAACTATTTTATTGAAAATTGAATAATTGTTTGATATTTCTTTTCTTTTGTGACTAAAAAATCCTTTTGATTGAAAAATAAAATATTTTGTTGCAAAGTCATTTTGTTGGATAATACAACTTTTTGGAAAACAACTAATATAAAATATTAATTTCAATTTGTTGACAGTGATTTTCTTTGTCGAAAATTCATTCTTTTGGTTGAAAATTCACAATTTTGGTAAAAAATTCGTCTGTTTTGGTAGAAATTTGATCTGTTTAGATAAATATTCATATCTTTTGTTGAAAATTTAACTATTTGGATAAAAATGGACGTATTATGTGAAAATTCGCATTTTTTTTGTTGAAAAATCAACTATTATGTTAAAAATTCGTCTTTTGGGATTAATCAAATTGTTTTTACTTTAAAATTAAAATCTTTTTTGGTGGAAAATTGATTCAACTAAGTACTTGAAAAAAGTGGAATTTCTCTATTAAAAAATCATTTTTCTTAAGATTCACCTCTTTGGTTTGAAATGTAACTATTTAGTGGAAAATTAATATTTCTTGATTTGAAAAATAATTTTTTATCTGAAAATCTAATTATTCAAATTATTCATTTTGTTGAAAATTCATATTTTTTAGTATAAAATAAATCTTGTTTTAAGAAAATTCATTTTTATGGTTGACGAATCAACTATTTTGTTAAAAATTCATCTTTTTTGGTTGAATTCGAATAGTTTAAAACTAGTTTTTTGTTTTTTAATGAATCTTTTGAACAGAAAGTTGAAAGTTCCATTTTTGATTGTGAGCTTATCTTTTTTAATTGAAAATTTAAATATTTGCTTAAAAATTCATCTATTCCATGTTTAATGGAAAATTTATTCTTCATACGTTAAAAATTCATTTATTTGGTGGAAAATTGATGGTTTTTGTTGAAAATTTCATATTTTTGTGTAGAAAATTGATCTTGTTTAATGAAAATTTGTCTTTTTGGTATAGAATTCAACTACTTTGTTCAAACTTCTACTTTTTTCGTTGCATTCAACCAGTTTAAAATTGTGTTTTATATTTTAAAATAAATATTTTAAACAGAGAGTTTAACGATTTCACTTTTGGCTGAAAACTTATTATTGTAGTTGTATATTAAACTATTTGATTAAAAATTCATCTATATTGCTTGGTAATAAACTTTTTTGTTAAAATTTAGTTTTTCTTTTGTTAAAAATAATTTTTCATCTGAAAATTTAATTATTCTATTTTTGTTTAAAAATGTATCCTTTATAAGTTGAAAAATAAATTACTTGATGAAAAATTGATGTATTTTGTTGAAAAGTCGTATTTTTGGGTGGAAAATTAATACTGTTTTTTGAAAATCCATCTTTTTATTTTCGGATTCAACTATTTTGTTAAAAATTCGCCTTTTTTAGTTGAATTTAAATGGTTGGAAATTGTTTTTTTTTTTTTTTTAATAAGTCTTTTAAACAGAAAGTTTAACAATTCCATTAATAATGAACTTTTTTGTTAAAATTTTTTTTTGCTTTGGTTAAAAAATAATTTTTCACTGATAATTTAATTATTCTACTTTTGTTTGAAAATTTATCCTTTATAAGTTGAAAATTAAATTATTTGATAGAAAATTGATTTATTTTGTTGAGAATTCGTATTTTTGAGTAGAAAATTAATACTGCTTGTAGAAAATATATCTTTTTGTTTTCGGATTCAACTATTTTGTTACGAATTTCGTCTTTTTTGGTTGAATTTAAATAGTTGAAAATTGTTTCTTTTTAATATACCTTTTAAACAGAAAGCTTAACAATTCCATTTTTGGTTTAAAATGTATCTTCTTAGATGAAAATTTAAATATTTGATTAAAACTTTAGTTATTTGGTTGAAAATATTTTTTGTTTGTTTTCGGATTCAACTATATTGTTACGAATTTTGTCTTTGAAAATCAACTATCCTTATATTCGGATTGAAAATTAACTTTTTTGTTACAAATTTTTTTTTACTTTGGTTACAAAATAATTTTTACCTAAAAATTTAATAATTCTATTTTTGGTTGAAAATCTATCCTTTATAAGTGGAAATTTCAATTATTTGGTATAAAATTCATGTATTTTGTTAGAAAATTCGTATATTTAGGTAGAAAATTAATCTTTTTGGATGAAAATTCATCTCTTTGGTTTAGGGTCCAAGTATTATGTTAAAAATTCATCTTTTTGGTTGAATTCAACTAGTTGAAAATTCAAGTATTTTGTTGCAAATTCAAATGTCTCAATTAAAATTTAACTATTTTGCAAAAATTCGTTTTTCTTTGGTTAAAAAATAATAATTTAACTATTCAGTTAAAAATTCATCTATTATGAATGAATTTGACCAGTTAAAAATTAGTTTTTTCTTTAAATAAGTATTTTGAACAGAAAGTTTAAGAATTTTATTTTTGGCTAAATTCGTTTTTCTTTGGTTAAAAAATAATTTTTTATCTAAACATTTAATTGTTCCATTTTTTGTTGAAAATTTATCTTTCATAAGTTGAACATTGAATTATTTGTTAGATAATTGATGTATTTTGTTGAAAATTCATACTTTTTTGTAGAAAATTAATTTTGTTGTTCAGAATTTAATTTTTTGGTTTCCGATTTAATTATTTTGTTAAAAATTCGTCTTTCATTCAATTCAATAGATTCAATAAATTCAATAGGTTGGAAATTCTTTTTTTCTTAAAATGAATCTATTAAACAAAAAGTTTAACGACTCTATTTTGTGTTGAGAACTTATCTTTTTAGTTTAGAATTTAACTATTTGTTTGAAAAATTATTTTTTATAAGTTGAGAATTTAATTATTTACTAGAAAGTTGATGTATTTTGTTGAAAATTCATATATTACGGTAGAAAGTTAATCTTGTTTGTTAAAAATTCCCCTTTTTGGTTTGCGATTCAACTATTTTATTAAAAATTAATCTTTTTTGCTGGAACTCAACTCATTGAAAATTGGTTTTTTATAAAAATAAGTCTATTGAACATAATTTTTAACTATACCATTTTTGGTTGAAAACATGAACTTTATTATTTGAAAATTCTACTAGTTGGTTGAAAATTTATCTTTCTTGACTAATAATTATTTTTGTTGGAAATTCTTTTTTCTTTGTTTTAAAAATAATTTTTTATCCAAAAATATAATTTGATCATTTTTGGTTGGAAATGTTTGCTTCATAAGTTAAACATTCAGTTATTTGATAGCAAAATGGGTTTATTTTTGCAAAGATTTATATTTTTGGGTGAAAAAATAATCTTGTTTATTGAAAATTCATCTTTTTGGCTTAGGATTCTACTACTTTGTTAAAAATTTGTCTTTTCTGGTTGAATTCAACTGGTTTACACTTTGTTTCTTCTTGTTTGCAAAGTAATTTCTGAAACTGAAAATTGAATTATTCCATTTTTAGTTTTCTATGGTTTTCTATGATTTTTCTTTATTTGTAGATTTAGTTTCAAAAATTCAAATTTAAGATATAAAACAACTAAGTAGTATTTTTATGTTTTTTTTTTGACATTAACTGTACATTTAATAAAAATAGCCATTCAGGTGTTCAACAACATTGATAGCGAGATTTACAAGACACATTGTCACACCCCTTTTTTATATAGGATCTTGCCTGAAGATAAAACCCTGAAACCTGAAGATAAATCAGTTCTTTCAAATTTAAATCTCCACCAATTTTTTCAGAAAAATTTTTATTTCTATTCGTAAAAATGGTCAAATCTGTCGCCACTTTTTTCTTTACCTTTTTTAACTCACAAAAAAAAGTTTCTACTAAAGTCGTCAAAGCGTGAAACGATGAACAAAGTTTTTCGAATCTGTTTACCCTGAAAAGTCAAGTTTTTCCGTTGAACTCAGGTAAACGAAAACAACTTTTTTTTTACCCGTTACAAGCTGTGCACCAGGAAGAGTTAAGACCGTTAAAAAATTCATGGGGTTTAAATTTAAAATGTCTAAATTTTCTAAATAGTCTAAATGGCTATTATAAATATAGCATTGTAAATTCCATCAAGATTTATAATCTTTCCCACTTTTTTTTGCTGGTCACGCGACCAAAAAAGCGTACCGTACCTTTGAAAGGGTTTATATTTTGAAGCCGTTATGCAAAAAAGTTCCGGTAATCCCAGAGTTTTCTTTGTATAAAAATACGGTTCCTATTGACCTTCAACCATTAAAGAAACCATAAAAAAGACCGTTACTCAAAAAAGGTGACTTCTTCTGATCTCTTTCTGTTAGGAGTTGTTTTTTTTCCGGAAAGACCCGGGTCATCTTTTTAACGGGTGGTCCGCACGTTTTGGGATTCTGCTTAAGTGTTTTTCCTGCTTTTTGCCTCAGAACGAAAAATATGCGGGATTTTTTGCTAGAAAAAAAGGGGTACTTTTTCTGGAGTTGTTTCTCCAACTAAAAGAGTTAAAAGCTTAAAGTCATGTCCGACGGGACGGGTTTTATTACGATATTTATAAATCTTGATAAGGGATTGTCCATAAAGTACATTACCAATTTGAGCGGGGTGGGGGTCACGCTAAAAAACTACCTTTGGTAACGAGGTGGGGGCTGTCAGGGGGAGTAACGTTACAAACTAAGGTAAAATTTCGTAAGTTTCCTGGTGATAAATTTTAAAGAATTTTTTTTTCAACATGAATGTGTCTTAGGCACGAAGCAATGTGGAAAAAAAATGATTTTTTTGGTTCAAAATAACGTACAGCCCACAAATATCGACCGATTTGAAACCTATCCCCTTTTCCTCTTTTCTCTTTTCCCTTTTCCCGTTCCCTCTTCCTTATTTCCCCTTTCCATTTTTCCTTTGCCCTTTCCCCCTTTCTCATCTCCCCCTTTCACTTTTGCCCTTTTCACTTTCACATTTCCCTTTTTCCCTTTTTCCCATTCCCTGTACCCCACTTTCCTTACCCATTTCTCCTTTCTTTTTGCTCTTCTTCTTTGCCATTTTCCTTTCCCCTTTTCACTTTGCTCTTTTACCCAGTCCCCTTTTCTCATTCGACTTTTTTCCATTCCCCTTTTTGTCTTTTCCTTTCCCACACAATGTTTTTTTGGTTTATACATTTTTTGGATAAAACTCCCTGCTGTAAAAATAAAGCGAAACCGTAATAACGTGAATATGTTGGACGCGGACACGTAATAGATAATGACGTCAGCGCTACACATTTTTCGTTTTGATTTTTCGCTGAACCCCCACACATTGTGAAAAAAATTATTTTTTTTGTTTAAAATAACGTACAGTCCACAAATATTGACCGATATGGACAAAAAAATTTGAAAAAAAGCTGATAAGATTTTGAAGAGAGTCGTCAAGTCTGATTTTTAAATTAGGCTTTCAATTTTTTTATAAATAAACAAGTATGACGAAAAAAATGTCCGTTTTTTCTATTGGTCGTTCCCGGTGCTCGTCAATAACAAGAAAATTATTTAAATCGCCTAAGTTTCATAGAGTAACATTATCTGAAGATGATTCAATATTATATAATGAACATCAAAATTCTTTATAAACAAATTATTTGTTGAAAGTATGTTTTCTACGATTTTCTATAATTTTACGTTTTTTAAAGTTATATTGCAAGAAAGTTGGATGAAAACAATATGATAAAGAAATTTCTTCTTATAATTTATATTGTTAATATTATAAACAAATTTAATAAATAAATGTATTAATCAGGCATTTTTCTACAGAAAAATTCGTTTTTTTCATGTTGATTTTTTAAAATTAGAAACTTTATGATAATTTTAGCAAAACCCATAATTTGTTAATTAATATTTTAATTTTTCAAAGCAAATTTTTAATAAACAAATGCATTATTTGGGCGTTTGTCGGCAGAAAAATTCATTTTTTTCAATTCCAGTCCTTTCAGTTGGGAACTTTATGACAATTTCAGCAACGTACATAATTATTTGATAAATTTGATGAGTTTTTCAAATAAATATAATTAAAAAATGAACTAATCAGACATTTGTCGACAGTATAATTCGTTTTTTTTATCTAAACTTTCTTAATTAGGAACTTCATGACAATTTTAGAAAAATTCATCATTTTTTGATCAATTTTATGATTTTTTTAAACAAGTTCAATAAACAAATGCATTATTGTGGCATCTGTCGACGATAAAATTCTTTTATTTTTTGATGTCAGACTTTTTAATTTAGATCTTCCTAATAAATTCAGCTACATTTAAGATTAGTTATCAGTTTTTTGATTTCTAAAACAAATTTAACAAACAAATGCATTATTCGGGCATCTGTGGACGGAAAAATTCGTTTTTTTTCGATATCAGACTTTTTAATTGGGAACTTCATGATAATTTCAGCCAAAATTAATTATTATTTGACAAATTTTATGTTTTTTAAAAAACAAATATCATAAAGAAATGCCTTATTCGGGCATCTGTCGGTGGAAAAATTGTTTTTTTTTTAATGTCAGACTTTTTACTTTGGCAATTGATAATAATTTCATTAACAAAACACAAATTTTTTTCTTGAATTTGTCTTGAAAAATCATAAAATTTATCAAATAATTATGAATGTAGCTGCAATTGCCATGAAATTCCCAACTGAAAGGACTAGCATTAAAAAAAAATTGATTTTTTTGCTGACAAATG
The DNA here is from genome assembly GCA_032357855.1 of Amphibolips quercusostensackenii. Taxonomy (NCBI): domain Eukaryota; kingdom Metazoa; phylum Arthropoda; class Insecta; order Hymenoptera; family Cynipidae; genus Amphibolips; species Amphibolips quercusostensackenii. The sequence continues at coordinate 9,573 of JAUELO010018131.1, forward strand.
GCCGAATAATACATTTCTTTATTAAGTTTGTTAAGAAAAATCATGAGATTAATCAACATATTATGAATTTTGCTGAAATCATCATGAAGTTCCTAATTGAAGAAGTTGATATTGAAAAAAACGAATTTTTCTGTCGACAAATGCCTAAATAATGCATTTCTTCATTATTTTTTTTCTTAGTCATAAAATTTACCAATTAATTATGAACGTTGCTGAAATTTCCATTAAGCTCCCAACTGAAAGGACTGGCATTGAAAAAAATAAACTTTCCTGCTGACAAATGCCCGAATTATGCATTTGTTTAAAAAAATCATAAAAGTAATCAAAAAATTATGAATTTGGCTGAAATTATCATGAAGTTCATGATTAACAAAGTGGACATTAAAAAAAACGAAGTTTTCTGTCGCCAAATGCCTGATTAATGCATTTGTTTGTTAAATTTGTTTTAAAGAAGCATAAAATTTATTAAATTATTATAAACGTTGCTGAAATTGGCATAAGGTTCCCGACTGGAAAGAATGAAAGTGAAAAAAACGAATGTTTCTGCCGACAAATGTTGAAATTGAAAAAAAATTAATTTGCATCGAAAAAAAAAGAATTTTTAAGAAAATATTTAAATTTTCAACCAGAGAGGTGACTTTTTAACTACAATGTTGAATCTTTAACCCACTCAAACAAACATAACGAAAGCAGTTTTACTTTAAACCAAGTAGTTAAATTTTCAACCAGAAAAATACATTTTCAACTAAGTTGTAGAATAGCCATCTAAAAATCATGAATTTCCAGCTATGAAAGATAAATATTAAACCATAAATGGGATAGTTCACTGAAATGTTCATTTTTAAACCGAAAAGATTAATTTTTATAAACCAGTTCACTTTAATACCAAATTCTTCAATTTTCCAACAAAAAAACATGAGAATTTTCAACTTTAAGCGATAAATTTTGAACCAAAAATAGAATAGTTAAATTGCGATATGAATTTTCAAACCATAGTCTTTCGACCAAGCTGAATAATTTTTAACTACAAAGATTAATTTTTAACAAAATACATATAATTTCAAACAAATAGCTGAATTTTAAACTAAAAACGATGTTCTTAACAAAAAGTTGGAGCAGTCAAATTTTCAGACAAAAAAATTAATTTTTGACAAAAAAAGAAGAAATTTTAACAAAATTATCACATTTTTCATCAAAAATCTCATTATTGAAAAAAAAATTAACAGAGCAGTTCAACTTCCAACAAAGTAGTCGATTTTCCAGCCAAAAAGACGAATTTGTAACCAAATGCGTAAATATTCAACCAAAAAGGAGAATTTTCCAAGAAAATTAATGTTCTACAAAAAAATACTAATTTTAAACAAAATACATGAATTTTCAAGAAAATGGTTGAATTTTAAAGCCAAAAAGACGAATAAACTACAAAACAGTGTAATTTTCAACACAAAAGTATTATTTTTCAATAAAAAAGGTTAATTTTTCACCAAATAGTTCAATTTTCAGATAAAAAAATTAATTTTTGTCCCACCCCCTTTAAAAACGCGCCATTGCATGCAATGTGTCTGCTTTCAGCTCAGTGATGTTCGCACATGCGCAAT
>JAUELO010018151.1:0-11169 GCA_032357855.1 Amphibolips quercusostensackenii
AAACATGGTTGGTCAGCCTTAGCAGATATTTGTTTCATGTTTGGGTGGTATGTTTTTTCTATTTTAAGACTAATTTACTCCAAGCACCAACTTAAAAAAAATTTTTTACGAAAATTATCATATTTTTTTGAACAATTAAAAAATTTAATTTTCTTGAAGATGGCTGAAACAATTTTCATGGTTCAAGTATATATTGTCCAAAACATCACAGCAGTTCTGAAAAAATGGAGAGTCAATTCTGTCAACCACAAAAGAATTTAAATAATTTTTTTTAAATTTTCTTCTCATTGAAAGCTTTTTTGTGCCGACACGATTTGCTTTCTGTAATACACTCACTTCCTTAGTACCAACATATATTTTTGAGAGAATGATCACAATTTTACTTTATAGTTAAAAAAAACATATATTCTATTGGCCCCTACAAAGTATGCTATTCTTTCGAAACGAGGGGTCTCCTCAATTGTAACTTATGTTTCTTTCAAATGAGCATCATTTGAAATCATAAATATGCTTTCGCATAGATTTTACTTTTTATCTTGCACTTTTTGATCTTATCATTGTACTATTACATACGCCATACACGTACATACTACATTAGGGTGGTCCAAAATTATTTTTTTCCGAATTTTTATGTATTCTGCCCGGAAATTTGTTCGAATCTACACGAAAATAAATCAATCTTTTTTCGTTTAAAAACAAATTATACTTAGAGGTGGCGCAAGACCCATGAAGTTTAGCACGTATTTCCCATAAGAAAACAGACGTTTTTGTAAAGTTTATACAGAATCCTCAATATTAGCTGAATCGAGTTCAAACTCAACAGTTATTTACAAAATTAACTGTAGAATGCGAATAAAATATTACTTTTAAAATATCACCCCATAAATCTGTTTTATAGGGTGCCCAAAAAACTCCATAAGAGAAAAAATGGGTTTTGCGAGTTTTACGCGCTAATTATGATTCTTTTGCGCATTTAAATGCAAATTGTTTGTGATTTATTCAATACAACTCATATTAATAACGGAATGTTTAAATAAACTGTTTAAATAATTTATTATTGTTTTTAGAAATTTTCTCTAAGAACAGAGTTAGAAAGTCGCAGTTTTTTCAACAAAAATTTAATTTTTGTTAAATTTCTCAATTAAAATGAAGTAATACTTAATAAATTTTAACCAAAATAATTTTTAAAACAATTTATTATCATTGCTCATAATATTCTTTAAAAATAATGATAAAAAATTGCAGTTTTTTCAAACATGTTTCCACTTTTTCTGCAATTTTCCGTTAGAATCAGATCAATAATCGATTAAAGTTAACGAAATTAATTTTTTTAACAATTAATAATTATTGTTATTGATATTCAATTTGAATAATGCTATACAGTTGCAGGTTTTCCGAAATTTCCAACTATTTTTTAAGTTTCCACTTAAACTGAGGTAATAATTAATTCAAGTAAACAAAAATAATGGTTTAAACAAGTTATTGTAATTGTTAATAATATTTTCTTAGTTCAGTGATAGAAAGTTGTGGTTTTTCCTAAATTTTTTAACTATTTGTCTATTTTTTACTTGGGGTGACTTAACAGTTAATTTTTTTAAAGTAATTGTTTGAACGAATTATCGTATTTTTTGTGTAAAAGCTACTTCCTGAATATATGTTGTAGAAAGTGAATAAAGAAAAAAAATGATAAGTAACTGCTTCTACATTGATTATTATTAATTATATATAAAAAATGTTATTGAAGGAATACGTTTCACAACGTTCTATTATTTTGTGTTAATAATGCCAAAAATTAGTAAACTGATCATCGAAAAAAAAAATGATTGTTAATTGTTAATGATGAAAGAACATGCATGCATATTCATTACGTAATTACTCAATAAATGAAGATAATGACTAAATAATTTAATAATTAATTAAATGATTGACTGATAAATTTGCTCAATATCAGGAGATAGGCTATATCCTTGAAATTTGAAAATTGGTTTGTAAAATTGCTCTAGATGTGTATTTATATTTAAGGGTGCGATAATAAAAATACAAATTTTTATTGTGAGTCTAATGGTCGATTGTGTAATCCTAAAAATGTTACTGAATAGAAAAGAATAAAAAAGGTTAGCTTTTATATTCCGTAAAATAATGACAGTTCAGAATTGACTGTTCTATCATGTCCAGGGGCAATACCTGAAACGATTATCTATTGATAAATAGATGTTATTAACTAATTTCTTAATATTTTTTTTTATACAGAAATAGTTAATTAAATATGTAAACTTCATTCAAATATGAAAATCTTTTATAACTTCTGCAAATTGGTGCAGTTAAACGCTCTTGGTTTTTGTCTATTTACTGTGGGGTGGTTTCCCCGACTCCATACCTAGGATTTTGAATTTTTCCCATGGTATCTATTTATTAAAAATTTTCTCTGCTGACCTAGATATCTTATTAGTGAAAAAACATATTCCAAGGTAGAATAACAGCCACATTCTCAGCTCTAATCCTTCGAATGGTTTTTCGTCTTATCGTAAGGTTAAGTAATCAGACTGTTTTAGTTTAGAACACCTGGGATTATTTGAATTCCAGAAAAGAAAATATTTTCTGCTGATGCTGATATGTTGTTAGTAAAAAAAAACGATTTCCACATGAAAAAAAAAATACAAGCTATCTATTGATACAAGCAAATTACTTTACTTATTGGAAAAAACATAGCTAAAATAAAGAATTGTATTTTTTCGGACATCTTCATAGCTCACGACAAGGAAAATTCGGTTTTCTTGAATTCATGAAACTTTTGTTGTTTTGAATTAAGAGTCCATTACTTTCAAGCTTCAGACAATCGCAAAGTATAGTTTTCATTCAATATTGTAGTAATGCATTAATTCAGATTGATAATGCAAAAATAAGCAGTTTTCGTAAAATATTAATTACGCTTATCTTCAGAATGTGTTTTTTTTTAAACCCGTTTCCAAGGATATTTTCTTCGTTCCATGCAGCCTTCACATAGAATCTGTTATCAAAATTTAGACAAATGATTCTGCAAGTCGGACGAGTTTCTTTTCCGTGTTGGTGAACCAAATGTTTTTTGTTTTTTATTTTTATTGACCTGGTTTTGAAAAAATTTCGGTAACACTCGCTATTCTAATGGTTTTGAAGCCTTTACTTCCTGATCATAAGGTTTAGTAACCGGATACTGTTTAGTATATATGTCAGTGAAAATATTTTAGATTTCTCAACCACCGCTTGCAAAAACTGTCTTAAAGGACTGAAAAAAATGAAGATCCTAGTTGCGTCTCTACTCTTCACAACCGCAATCTTTATTAATTTTCCCGGTAAGTGTGTTCAGTATAAAATAATCTTAATCTTAATGGTAATATATTAAATACCACATATTAATGAAATTAAAAAACGTTAAGATAAAACTCAACATATCACAATATTGCAATATCTGGCGCAATATCGAAGAAAGAATTGGAAGAAATTTGATTTATCTATTAAACGGAATAAATGTGAAATACAAAAAAAATATTTATTGCATAATAAAAAATTACAAATTGTTTTAATTAATATTTTTTTTAGAACATCAAGATCAACTGAGTAGCAATACTTTTTTTAAATGATAAATCCATGATTTCATTCCTTTCCGACGACTCTAAAGCTACGCTGAAGTTTTCAGTGTTTTTCAAAAACTTTTAAAGCACTAAACTTTTAGTGCTTTAGTGATTTTTAATGTTTATAACATGGCAATTTAGAAATTCACCATAAATTTCCAAAATTTTCAGAGATTCATGGTAAATTTCTTATTCAGACAAAATTATTAGACATTTTTTAATTTCATCAAATTTTGAACTTGTTTAAAGATTTTGAGAATTTTCAAACGTTCAAAAATTTTCAAAATACACAAGCTTTTAAGATTTTAAAAATTTTAAGGTTTTTACATTTCATAACATTTTAAAAATTTCCTGACTTCATATTGAAACAGAAATAAAGTTAAGAAAATTCCTACATGTGAAGAGACGAGGACTGAAGAATATACGAGACATAAAAAGTGCCCACCACCCTGGCGCATATGATATTATTTTATAAAGAATTTGGAAACTTTATTTTTATTCTAATATGAAATCAAGAATTTTTTAAGAATTTACGGTAAACTTTTTATTTCCTGAGAATTATTTAAAATTTTATAAAAATTTTAACATTTGAAAAGATTTAACTCTTTCAATATTCGCAAACCTTTAAAAATTTTCAACATTTTAAAAATCAAGGAATTTAAATAAATTCATTTCAATTTTAATATGAATTAAGAAAAATTTTCAAAATTTATGGTAACTTTCTTACTAACGAAACATTTTTTTAAATTTTTGAAATTTTATGAAATTTATATAAATTTTAAAATATTATGAATATCTTATGAAATTTTTTGCAATGTTTAAAATATTTATGAAACTGGTGAACTTTGATGAAATTTCTGAAATTTTATGAAATTTCCATGCCCTTTCTCAGAACTTTTATAACTTTGGTGATTCAGAGAATATTCGGATATATTTTTTAAATTATTCGTGATAAGAAGTAGGTTTTAAAATTTTTGTAAAATTTTAAGTAATTTCACTTTTTTAATTTGAATTTTTTTGATTTTCAAAAATGTTAAGACTATTTAAAAAATGAATAACTTGCAAGCTTTCAAGCTTTTCAATATTTGCAAATTTTAAAAAATTGTCCAAATTTTTAATATTTAAAAAATTTTTTAAATCTACTAGGATTTGAACCAGTATCTTGTAAATACTTCGTCCTTTATTATGCTTCTTAAAAAAAAGCCGGTATAGGGGTTAGAATTTACGAAGTTAACTTATTGTAAAACGGCAACGTTAAAATGGAAAACTGTGTGACAAAATTTTTTGAAATTTTTTACATTTTGTGAAATTCAATTTTTTTTAGAATTTCGAATATTTTCAAACTTTTTAAAATTCTAAAAATTTCAAAACGTTCATTAATTCTCAATATTTTTAATTTTAACAATTTTTTAAATTTTCCTTAAAAAATGAATTTAGGAAAGTTAATGAAATTTATCGCATATTTTTATTCATTAAAAATGTTACAAATTTAAAAAAAAATTCAAAATCACTAAAATGTTTTAAATCTTAAAATTTTTAAAATTTCGAAAATCTTTAATATTTTAAAAACTTTATAATGTTTCGAAAATTGTATGAAGTGTAAAAAATGTTCAAGATTTTGGTTATGATCAAAATGGAAGTATCTCCAGTCTACAAATAACGAAAAAATCTGACTATTTGTAGTGAAATTTCCGTACGAAATGGACAGTTTAAAAAAATTGGTATTAAATTTACCAAGAGCTTTAAAATTTTTCAGAATTGAAATTTTATTAAATTCCCAAAACTTTACATAATTAAATAAAATTATGAAATTTTGAATATAACATAAACTTTCAAATATCTCTTACATTCGCAAACTCTAAAAAAAATTTCATTATTTGAAAACTTTTTATAATTTCTGAAAGCTTAAAAATCAAAGACTTTCAGAAAATTTTTTTGTTTTTTCATGAATTTTGAAAATTGAATAAAAAATTGCAAATTACAAAAAATTGGGGAAACTTTATAAAAAGTTGAAAATTTTCAAAACTTCTAAAATTGAAAGAATCTTGAAACGTTTTAAATTTCAGAAATTTTTAATATGTTCAAAATAAAAAATTTCGAAATAATTTTAGAATTACTGATTGCTTAGGAGTCGACAAAAATGCTATACAAAATATCGTATACTTTTCTGAATGATTTACAGTAAACACTACATTTAGAAATTTAAATTGTCTCGATTTACGACTTCTATATAAAATTCCACAATTTTGATCAAATTTAAAGATTTTTCAAATTAAAAATTTTTTAAACATTTCTACTCTGGATCGTGGAATCTCGAAATATATTTAATGTATCCGAATATTGTTCAATAATAAAAAAATTTAGATTAATTATTGCCTTTCATTGATATTCTATTATTCAGTTTCAAATGGTTCTGCGTTTGAAATCGTGAGCTTTGAATTTTTTAAATATTACACATTTTAACATAAAAGCTTTTTGATATTCACAAGTTAATTCTATAGATTTTTTGATGACCTAAAAAGTTTTTAGTTTAAAATTAGTGCATCTTAAAAGTTATTATTTTCAATTCTAAACTCCTCAAAAATACAATTAAAATTTTTCATTTTTAGTGATTGAATTTCAAATTTTGTAGTATACAATTATGAAATTGATCAGACCAAATCTACTTGGCAGAATCTCTCTGGGACCAAATATATTGTTTTTAAGAGAAAATTAGGCATTTGTATTTTTTCGGTTTGCAAGAGAAGTTTTCTTTTTACAAAGTAATGTGTCTTTGAATTTTGTGCATAGTTTATAAAAAAACAAAATTTTTTTTTTTTAACCTTTGTAACCAAACTTTTTTTCAATTTTGTTTTCTACAAGGAAGACATCCTGTGAGTTTTATGCGGTCTGAAAAACATCCGCTGCCCGGGGAATTTTTTTCATAAAATCTGGTTGTCTAATTTTTCTATCAAAAAACGACCCATATGAAAAAATGTTAACATAAGACTTTGCGTATCTAAAAAGATTTTACAACAAATACCCGTAGTTTTATTGTGATATCTTGCATCATTCACTAGAAAAAATTAGAGAATTATGTTTTTGGGGGAATAATTTCAATTGCTTTATGAATAGTTTAGTCCGCGCACGACAAACAGGATGTTTTTTTATATTAGCAGAAACTTTTCAAAAAAATATTTAGAAAAAAATAAAAAGGTTAGGGTTTCGAGAAAATATTGAAAAAAATAAAAAAAATTTGATTTCATGAAGAAAGATTTTCCTGACAACAAAATTTTTTTGGCAACATGAAACTTTCATTACAGAATATTCTTCGTATAGAAGGGCAAATACAACGGAAAATTTTTTATAAGATATAAGTCTGAGCTTGTTTAGATGATTAACTTTCAATATTTTCATCTACTTTATTTGGGTTAAAAGTGATAGAGGTTTATATGTAAAATTCGAGATTTGGTCACTGTAATCTATTTTAAAATATAATAATCTTTTTTTTTACAGAATTAAATTCTTCACCGGAACCTTCCGGACCAGGTTCATACGAGCCTAATTTTTATATGGCGGAAAGTTCCCACCAACATTTACCTTTGGAACGCAAAGTATTTACAGTATTTCTAAACAGGCGTATAGAAATTACCCTAAAACTCCTAAGAAATAAATATTATCCGGAGAGTTGTGAGGTTCAAGGTCCTGTTCCAGGTATTCCAACATCACTGACACGGAGAACTATCAACTTTGTAACCCGTGCTATTTTTATACGTGAGGTCGGATGTCGCATAAAAATTATAGTATATTACACAGAAAATGGTAACGGTCCTCGAATCCTTCTGGGAGCTAAGCTTCCATCTAGGGGAGAGGATAATTTTCCACCAGGTAAATAAATATTGCCAAAGTTTTTGTTGCACCTAGAACCTAATGGGCGAATTTCGGGAGCTGAGTATGCACCTACGGCGGAATAATTTATAACTTTATATAAATAATTCAAATATAGGAAATAAACAACAATACTCTGGAAAATTATCGGTACAACTAGCGTATGTTAAATTAAAAATCACGGCTGATTTTAAAATGTGATTACTCATTTAAAATAAATGATTGACATACCTTTTTTATAAAGCATTGAAAATCGTACGAAATTTTGCGTCAAATGTTATTTGATAGACGAATTTTTGACCTTTTGCAGAGAATATATAAGGTGAAGATTTTAATATAAAAATACAAGAATATCCCGAATTTTTTACCTCGACTTCAACTCGTGACGTGTCCCTGTGAAGTCTGTTTGGCTAGTGCGAGCAATTCTTAAAATCATTAATGACTTCGAAACACAATGATTCGGTCAAAAATGAATTTAGGCATCTAAAGATAATCATGAAAACCTATGAAGCCCTATCTTTGCTTAAAGCTAATAAAACTTCAAAAATCTTTACGGTTCTCTAAGAAATGACAAAAAATGTGCACCTAGCGCTGGTACAATATGATTTTTGTATGAGACTGTTCGATTTCGTGCTTAGCGCTGGATAATATATTCATCTTGCGCTTCGTGCTCGATAATGTATTTACCTCGCGGTAAGCGCTTGGTCTTTATAATTTCCTCACATTATTACAACGAGATTTATAAATTAAAGGTCAAAGCATCGACAAATGTAATTGGGTAATTGTGAATTATCTTTTGTTAAAGCTCCTTGGGCTTTAACAAACACATTCTCATCACGCATCTCGTGCTTCGCACTCGCTTTTGTTCAAAATCCGAACTTTTCTACATATCAAGTGTGTTTTATATTTATTCCCGCAACTCAAACCGAGACTGTTTATCTAGGCATTGCAAAATAAAGTACAAATTCAGTTTTCTATGTTCAACATAAAATTTGTTCTTTTATTTTGCATTATTTGCTATATTCAGCTGCCCTTAAAAATGTATCATTTCAATTAATTTATATAAATACGAATTCATAATATGCATTGATATTCAAACAGATGTACTGTTATTGTCTTGTTTTTATAATTTAAAAAGTGCGCATCTTGTAAAAAGATGTTGTTAATTAACATTTTATTGCACCATGTTTTTTTTCCAAAAACTAGTTTGTTTATTCATAATGTTATTTTTTACGATTTAACCAAAAAATACGTATCCCACCAAAAAACAATTCAAAAAAGTGCAAATTTTTTTTTGGGTGAACAACTTTTGTCCAACAATTTTTTTTGTCACCTTGTGTAGCTTTAACACAAATTAAAAAAAAATTTATCATAATATTTTAAGGTTAAAACGAAAAAAAGGCATCCTATCAGAAAGTAGTTCAAAAAGATCATGTAGCTCTTTTTTGGGTGCACAATTTTCGCTAATTCATCTTTTTTCTTAGCTTGTGTCGCTTATCCAAAAAATTTTATTTTTTCTTCTCAATGTTGTTTTTTACGAATCAAAAGGAAATCACGCGTTCTATCAAAAAGTGATTAACACAGAATTTATGTAACTGTTTTAGGCGCATAATTTTTTTTAATTCTTTATTTTTCGGACCTTATGTCGTTTTTCCAAAAATTTAATTTGGATATTTTTGATGTTGTTTTTCGCAAATAAATCATATTCTGCGCGTCCCAACAAAAAGTAATCTGTAACAAATTTGTAGACCTTTTTTGGGTGCGTATTTTTTGTTTTTCAACACGTGTTTTCGTACCTTGCAAGTTTTTATCTTTATGTTTTGAAGCTTTTGGAAAAAAGCGTTTTCCACTCCTGGACTTTTTGTTGTTGGAAAAATAAATTGTTCGCAATGGCACGTACTACAAACATCCGTACATAGAATTTTTAAATTAAAAAAAAAATGGTCTCAAAAATTTAAAAAAATATTTTTTTAAATTTTTATTTAAAATAGCTAGCTAACGAACTTGACCTATAGTTTCCAACACTTAACGATTATGCTTAAGGCTAATATGATAGATTAATTATTTCGAAAGTCATTGTTCGCACAGACAGACATGCAGACAGACACGTTCATACAAACCTGTTTTTAGGGTTCAGAGGGTCTCAAAACGTCGACATTCGACAAATACGGGAGGAGGGAGTCTAATTTTACACAAATCTAATACCTCTATTGATGAGAGCGTAAAAATGTAAAAGAGCCTCTGCATCGAGTATAAGTCGGTAATCACCGTAATTGACCACCTTCCCTGCATGAGCTTCGACTTCAGCTCAAACGGTCAAAAATATATCTATCAGAAATCATTCGATGCGAGAATTCACAAGCTTTGTAACGGGCTTATGAAAAAGTTTAATTCTCTTTTTTTAAACATAAAAACATATTTCAAAGTCAGCAGTAGTTTTTACAGTACTCGCGTAAGTGTCTTCAATTACGAATGCTTGGAATTCAAAACTCTAATTTCCAGAACTTAGCTATAATTTCTATGATCTTAATTTAACGGTTACGATTTTAACTTACCAAATCTTGTTATTTATGAGCTTCGTTAATTTTGATTGGAAAATTTGTAAACTGTTTTAAAAGATTGATTTTTAGTCTTTTTCATGTCACGAATTCTCTATTTATTTTATAGGTGATCCAAGATGGCAGAATCCGAAAGAATTTACACGGTATATCTCTTATGATTCCACAGACTATGTGTTAATGATTGATAGTGCGAACGGAAAAAATAAAGATATAATCATCATGTATGGTACAAATACACGTCTAGATGAGGAGCAACTCAGAGAACATCCTAATGCTGAAAGGATTCCTGTTCGTTTTTGTGGCATACGCTTTTACGTGTTCAAACTGAACAAGGATGTTATAGGAGCTGAGCTTCAGCCAGATATAAGCTCTGAAGTGGGTCAATCCTCACACCATCCAGTACCTCCAGTCCCTAAGTTTCATCCTACGCGGTGAATCTCGATTTGGGCCAGTCAAAGACATTATCTCATTTTAAGCGTGGCTAACACTCGGATGGGCGACCGTCTGTGATGTACGTCAGGCTTTCCAACGAGAAAAAATTCAAAAATTTTCGTCAAAAAAAAACTCAAAACGCAGATGTGAGTTTCTCATTTGCACTCTTCACTTCCTATTCTACTTTACGAGAGTAACCAACACCCAAAGTCTCTGAAGTAAGCAGAGAGAATGGATGGCAGAAATGCCCCATCTTCCCTTGGAGTTAATTTTCCCTCGCTGGACAGGCCTGATGTACGCCCAAGTCATGTTTTCATAAGCTGTACTCGGGAAGATGGTTTTCTGTAGTTTCCCTCTCCCCTGGCAAAATGTCTAGGCAAATGCGAGTACTTCTAATAAAGTCGGATGCAGCCGCACGTTGTCACTGTATTTAATTTAATTCTTGCAGTGATTACAAACCCACATTAGCTTTAAATGAAAGCATTGTACAATAGGTTAACTCGCAGTGCTGCGGGATATAAATGGATAAGGCTATCTATAATATTATAATAATAATCTAAATTATGTAATATTTTTTCGATATAATTTCTTGAATAAAATCATAATTAATCAAACATTAGTCTGTTTTTAAGAAAGTCTCCCTTTCTCTTGTTTTTTCGCATAAATAGAAACTAAAGTAATAGAAGCCAATAAGAAAAGAC
>JAUELO010018159.1:0-11169 GCA_032357855.1 Amphibolips quercusostensackenii
CCATGTTTGTAACAAATGACACATCTTTAAACCGATTTAAGCCTGTCAACACACGACAATACATGCCCTTACGTTGACAGCTGCTATCGATCACATTTATAAAATAGACACACGTGTAGACCGGTTTAGGCATGCCGAAACATAAAAAAATGCACACCCTCAAGCACACCTGCTAACGGATTTTTCATATGTAAGGGAAGAGCTATTTAATCTGCAACCTATATAAAGTGACAGTCTTCGGTTCTAACCTAGTGCTGGTACAGATCACTTGCTACATCTTACATCCTTCTACTTATATAGTTTTTTGTCGCAGTCTTCGTCCTCGTTGTGAAATCTGCAGTATGGTTGTCTATGTAATTGAAATTCGAGGCTTTCGGGATTTTGATGACAATTTTCTACCTAAGAAGGTAGCTATCGTCACACTGGATCACAAGTTCATCGCTCACTAGATTGCAGCACCACCTCATCTCTTTTACGAGCTTCTTTCCTGTGTGAAACAACAAAACAATTGGCTTTCACGATTCTATCATGGAACCGAGTCGTTCAAAGGAGACATTTCCATGAAGTTTTTCTACTCAAATCTCCGAGATGTAGTTAAACCTGCAGCAACACTTCATACACGTGTGCGTAAAAAGGCTAAGCTACTACAAAAAATATTGAGCAGACATATCATTAACCTGGAAAAATTAACATGTCCTATATTCAAAAAACTACTGGACAAACAAAAATACTGTTTCAATCACGGAATAAAAAAGGAGGATTACGCCTGTGCTCATAACAATGCCACGAAACTGAAACGATGGTTCGGAAGACAACAACAAGAGCAGGTACGATTATCAAACAACAAAAGAAAAAGGACTAAACCATCTAAACGAAAACCATTCCTGTTTAATAACACATCGAGGACGAGGACTGTTATTGACGGAAAAGATGAAAACCCAGAGCCTCTAATACCTGCATCCAGTTCGCCATCACACTTATACGAAGACGTATGGACGGACAATAAACAGCCTGCAAATTCTGCAAGTGCTTTAGCTGACGGGGGCCCACACAATCGGTCTGTATCCGGCTAATGTACCGGCTAATGTACCAGGCTCGCATTGGGTCGACATCTTTATCAAGAGCTCAGGCAGAGAACTATACTTCGACAGTTACGGTTTACCTCCTCTCATTCCTCAACATTTTAATTATATACGAGGAAACTGTACCCTCTACACGTGGAACACGAAAATACTTCAGAGTGCCTCTTCGTACGTTTGTGGTCAGTTTTGCATTATGATTCTGCATTGTATGTGTAATGGGTATTCTTTGCGCGAGTTCAATGCACATCTTTCTAATGATTTCGTAAGAAATGATCAAATTGTGATGCGATTTTATAAAAAACCTTTGGTTAAACATAAACTTACTTGCAAAAATGTATCAAGAAGTAAAAATGGTGACAGCAGCGGTGGTCACTGTGCATGCTCACTGCATAGCTGCAATCGTTTTAATTCTTGTGTACAGGCGTGTTCTTTAAAACTTGCTAATTTGTATCTATTTTAATCAATGTTTGTATCATCTTGTTTAGTCTATAATTAATGTTATATAACAATTGCTTCATCGATTACCTCTCTGCTCTTTTATGCTTGGAATATTGATGCTACTCTCTTTGTCTGAGGGAGTATATTTTTTTGGCATTTATTATGTCTCTGTTTATAATACTATGAAAACATTATTATAAGTACTCGTTTTCCTTTCGTAAGAGGTTTTGTAGAATACATACATGTTTTAGATTTTCCTCCGCGTCTATGACTTTTTCTACCATCTAAGTTGATATACCTAATTACTTATTTTTGTGTTCCTTCACTCGCATATATGTCTGTCTGTCTGTGTCGTGTACATATTATTGCATCTCTTTATTTTAATCGTATATATAAGTAACAAGACAAGTTGGTTCTTTAGATCTAGATTTTTTTAAAAAAAAAAATTAAATAAAATAATGTCAAAATTATAAAAAATGTTTTTCTGATTTTAACTCCTCTTGTTCCTACCTTAATAGAAAATAAGATCAGTATTATTAATTTGCGTTGTAATTACTTTTTGCCCTTTCCAACTCGTCTCCTACTCTTATGCTAACAGGAAGAGGGTGAAGCTTCTTCTCTTTTCGAGGTGAAACATGTCCATTCATAAAACATCGCAGGTTCTGATTAGGGGTAGACGGACCCCTTCTCTTTTTTAGCTAGGGAAACACTCATTCTATGGGAGCATATGGAGCTCCTCCCCTTTTCCAACTAGAAATCATCCATTTGATCAATTAGGGTAGACACCCCCTAATTACCGCAATTTTGTAAATAAAACTGAACCCTCTGACCAATCATAAAAGGCCACGTCCCTCTTTCACCCCCCACTATTTGCAAATAAAAACAACCCCTTGATTAATTAGGATAGTCCACGCTTCCTTTCTTATCCTCACCCCTAATTTTAGGCCACGCCTCTCGACCAATCACAGGCCGCCTTATGGACCAAAGTATCTACTAACGAAACCTGATATTAGAATATATAAGATGTTAAGTGTAATTGTAACTTGCGTGCGGTTAGATAACATTTTCAGGTTATGTCATTATGAAATTAGCGCCAAAATTTGGCAGCTATTTTGTTTGGATTGAAAAATGACACTTAAAGCTGGTCAAAGTGATCTGAAAAGAGAAATCACTATGATTTTGAAAATCAAATACCTGTTGGAGCAAATGCTCTGCAAAAAAATGATCCTTCTTTTTAAATGTGAATTAAACAATTTAAAAGCAACTTTTTAAAACTTATCCTAGACAATTATATGTACTTTGAATTTATCCTTTTTTCCTTTAAATTCGGATTCAGTGGCACAACAAGCCCCTTAGTAAGATCTTTTCAAGAAAGTCGAAGTGTTGAACATTTTTTTCAAGCTAGATCAAGTATTTTGAACTTAAAACTTTTGACTGCAATCTCAAATTCAGCAGCCTATAAATCTGCCTTAGTCAGCATCTTCCTAAGAAACTCCGAATGTTGTACATTATTTGAATTTCAGTTTGACTTTTTTGGGTTAGACATTTTAAGTTTGTCAATTCTGACTTCCACCTTCGATTCAGCGACTCAAAAAACCTTCTTCATGAGCGTCTTTTCAGGGAAGTCCGAGTATTGTACATTTCTTAATTTTCGGTCTGCTATTTTTGCTTAGATATTTTTTATTAAGCAATTTTTATGATAAATTTGCATTCAGCGACCCAAAGATTTGCCTTAGTTAGCATATTGTCAAAAAAGTCCGAGTATTGTACATTTTTTTAATTTCGTATCCGTCATTCAGGACAGCCTTTTTGAAATTGGCAATTCGGACATTAAATTCAGATTCACCGACCCGACGAAACTTCTGAGTACAGCTTCTTGACTTATACTTGCGCTGTACAAGCGCAGAGCGACGGAAGTAGTGTCAAACTTTGAATGCGTTGTACTCGAAGAATTCATTTTCATGAAGATTTTTTTTTAACGACCCTATTCTTCGGAGACAGTCCCATGTTGTGAATATCATATACTTTCATTGCTTTGGGCGTGCTCTTGATGCATCTATATACTATTTTTGAGGACCTTTCGTTAAGACCTATGGTATTTGCTCGTTTAGCTGCAGTCAAAATTTGTTTTTGCAATATGTTTTCTTCTTGTTTGAACGTACTTGTAAGTAAGGGTTTTTAAAATGATAATATGTCGAAAATTGTCTGTCTGTCGTCTGTAAATGAGCTTGTTCTTTAAAAAAAAGTTAGTATTCATTTTGGAATTGATTAGGGAAAAATTCCGCAAAATTTGTGTAAAGCTGGGACAGAAAGAAATTTTGGGAAATGTTAAGATTATTTTGATACAGTTTAAAGCTATTCTGCGTGCTTTTTAAATATATAATGGATAATCTATTTTGAAGATTCCCATTTTCCGATGTGCATGAATATCCCCCAAATTCCATTTACCCTAAGTTTTATTTGACAGAAAATCAAGTTGCCAAATAGGGGTTTGTCAAAATTATAATTTTTTCGAATTTTTAAGTGACTTGACCTCTATTTGCCCTAAATACCAGGTATCATAATTTCTATTATACCGAATTCTCATTTGGTATCAATTTCATATTTTTTAACTTATATTCTCCATAATATTTATTATTCCTTATATCATTTTAATACAATTTAAGTTTTTCCGAATTTGTGTTTAACATAAATGTCATATTTCCGGATTTACTCATAACCTAATATTTATTGGCGCGAATTTCTACTTGCCATAGTGTACATTCATTTAAATCATCATTTGACATAATTTTCTTCCTGAATATTCATTTACACGAATAGCCATTTTTCATCATTTTTACTTCACTGAATTTCCATGTCACAGGTATTTCATTTTTTAAAACCAGCCAATCAGAATTTTTGTATATGAACTTCGCGCCTCTATTTTAGGCCGGGTGGGCTGTTGGACAAATGAAATTTCAGTGACATGGAAATTCAAGAATTGGAAATTATGACAAATGGCGATTCATATAAATGAATGCTAGGTTATGTGGTGATTCGAGAAGACGGAAATTATGTCAATTGATAATTGGAATAAATGTAAAATATGACAAGTAGAAATTCGTACTAATAATATTAGGTTATGTAGAAATTCGTAAAATGATAATTATGTTAGACATAAATTAAGAAAAACATAATTTGTTTGAAATAATAATTTGAAATAATAAATATTATAGAGAATAGAGATTCGGAAATATGAAAATGATGCCAAATAAGGATTCGGTACATTAAAAATTATGATAACTGGTAGTTAAAACAAATAGAGGATATGTCGCCTGTAAATTTGAAAAAATAAAAATTATGACAAATATTCATTCGGCAACTTGCTTTTCGATCAAATGAAACTTAGGTTAAATGAAATTTGGGGAATATTCATGCGCCTCCTATTCTCCCTCCAACTTTAACTTTAACTTTCAAATTTTTACTACTAACAATTTATATCTACAGTTACTTATTCTTTAAAATGTCAATTAAATTTAATAATCTAATTTTTGTTTATAAAGGTTAATTTAATAAACTTAAATGAAATTTAAAAAAAATATTTCAATTACTGCAAATGCGATTATACGTAAAGTTAGAAAATTGATAAAATGAGACATTGTAACTACACTTTTTTCATTAAGTTTTATGTAATCTAAAAATTATTAATATTTACATATCACTAGATGGAAGATAACCATTATTGATCAATATTGATTAATTTTCTGATTAGTTTTCTGTTGTTGTGATATATGAATATAATTCTTTGTATAAATATATAATTTTAGGTTAGGTAGACAGGGGACTCATCCACAATGTAGTTATACTAATTTTCTCCTTTTAAAGACAGTATTAACCTTTGAAGGAATACCCTATGTTGAGTAAAAAGAGGAATTGTTTGAGAAAATTTAAACGAAAAAACGGAGCTTGAAAGGGGGTCACTGGTTTGAAGCAAATACTCCTGAAACAAGAAATAGTTATTAGGTTTCATAGCGCAGTGGACAGAGTGTTGAATTTTTATATCAAGTGTCTAGCATTCGGGTCCTGGCACCAAAGGCAAACGTTTCTTTTTTTAAGTTTCTCACTAGAATTCGTTTCACTTAAATGCATTTGAAAGTTTTCTAAAATGCATCTATGTCTCAGATTGAAGCAGATATTTTAGAACCATTTGCCAATCAATTTTCTTCGTATACATATATCTGTATATAGGTTTTCCCGAGTAAGGAAAGGATTGGAGGGACAACAGTAGTGGAGACCGGAAAGAGATTAGCATAGTTATCATTTTTAGTGATTTGCAACATATAGTAGTTTTTTAAAATGTAAGTGGTTCCCTACATTCCGAGAACCTTCATGTATCAATTTTATAAAAAATTATGTGTTCTGAAAATAGTTATTGCGATAACAATACGAAAATTATAGCTTGCACACATGTCTTATTTTGCCCCATGCTCTGGAGAGAGACGAGACACGTCTTGGGGCGAGATGAGACACCTTAACTATATATAAGTATTTGTCAATAGAAGATTATTTTTCGTGTTTTTCGTACACATAAAAGATAATTTACAGTATTCTGAGAATAAAAATGAGATTAATTGTTTTTACGATTGACGAATATGATTTCTTGTACCTACTCATGCTCTGTAAAATGTTCAATTTATAATTTTAAGTCGTATTACTCAGAGAAAGGATTTTCGTAAATACAATTAATGATCAATTAATTCAAATTTTTCCTTATATATTAAAATTTTTTTATTTTGAGTTAATAAATCAGGATCATCAGGACATATTTTTTGATAAATGTCTTTATAAAAACTTGCTGTTGAATTAACATTTATTTGGAAATTTTCATCTATAACATATTTCTAAGAAATTTTGTTCTTAATTCACAAACTGTATTTTAAATATAGATTTAAGAAGCCTCCTGCTTCTTGTTAGTGTGCTCTGGCACTAAAATTTATTTATGCAACAGATTTTACAGTAGCAGTCATGGACTCTTTTAACCACGAATGTCAGTTTTTCTTTTATTAGTTTTCACCAATGTAACTCTCCTTTATATCCTAATTATATCTAATCTAAAAGACATGCACAAGTCGAAACTTGGACTTTCCAGGCTTCCATTTTGAAGACGGATCCAGGAAAAAAAATTTAAGCAGCAGGAATGTAATATAATTAAAAGTCACTTTTTTTTGTTTCTGCAAAGACTGACTGTCACTAACAAACTTGTTAATATAATTAACAATTACTTATAATTCTCTGGTCTGATCTCAGTTCATTAACAATATTTTAAGTTAGCTCTGCATTTTCTTAAACCTGAATTAATGTTGTGGAGGTTAATGTTCTCTGTATATATCATATTCCTCATTTCCAGGAAATTGCCGGAGATCAACATGGTTTATTCGCTGAACTGTGCCAGATTCCCTGTCCACTGAAACCCGCAATTGTTTTCGATTATTATATAGTGCACGAAGAATATTACCCTCAAATATTCCCACGATTTGACCCTTTTTGTTCGTCAAAGTACGATGTTCTTCGTATGCTTCTATTTTGCGAAAATTTGAACCATTGTTTCTTATCATAACATCAATATTTGCAGGAAAAGTGTAAGGTAATACAACTCCAGGCAGCCCGTAACCTATAGAAGTCCTGGCGAAAGTAAGAGGCCTCGAAGGAGAATGAGGTCTGCCAGAAGAATGAGGTCTGTCCGGAATATAAGGTCCACCATAAAAAGATTCATAATTTGTATGTTCGCCATTAGGTAAAGAGTCGAAATGCAAACTTAATTCTGTAATAAGAAATATGAATGAACTTTTGATATCCTGGAGCAGACTGCAGATGGCTATTATTAATATTATTACACATAAGTTCACTATAACAAATTTTGGAAATTTTCCTCCCTTTTTAGTGTAAAAAAAACACATTTTCGTTGAGAAAAATCAGTTTCCGCAAGATTTAGGAACATTTTCCTAAAAGTCCTTATAATTTACTACAAAATTAGAAGAAATTCCCTGAAATTTATTAAATTAGACAATACCTACAATTTTTTGGGAAATTTCCCTAAACTTATAGTGATTTATACAAAAGTTTGGGAATGTTTCCTACGATTTGGGTAATTAAATAATTCCTACTGAATGTAGGAATTGGTTTTAAAAACAATGTTTAATATTCCACATGAATTAGGTGAATCTTCTCAAAATTCTTAAAGTATTGCCGTTTGTTCAGGATGATATTTTGTCCTTAAATATTTGATAAACTAGCACAATATTTTGAATAAGCTTACAAATTTTTTGTAGAAAAGATTTATTGATGATATAGTTATCTCAAAGATTTTAAATGAATAATTAAGTTGATGATTTTGTATGAAAAATAAACTTTTTATAAGAATAATGAGCAAAATCTACGAAAAAACGTAATCTAAATTTTTCAAAGTATTTTTTGAAAAAATACGAATTTCTAAAAACATTCATGAATAATTATTATACTTTTGTATGTAATTGGACGGAATCCGCGTCTGGAAAAAATACACATAGATGAAGGCGAAAGGTGCTTGCAGGGAGTCAGAAAACTCTAAATTCGTATAGATGCTTATTTTTTAATCAACCTGAATAGTTTGACATGTAAAAATAAAATTTCATCTTCCGGAAAGTTGAAATTCTAAAGAAAAAAAGTTTTTGATTAGTTTTTTAAGAGTAGTATACTAGTAGTATACTATGTACCACTACAGTTCAGATTTTGCTATACCTTCATTTGAATCTCATAGCTCTAAGCTGGTAATTCGAGAGAGAATGCACCAGGGCGCGACGTGCTGCCTCTCTCGCAACAGAAATTACGCGTCGAGTGTTTAAGCGAGCAGTCGACGCGTAGTAAAACATAGTTACCTAGAGCAGACGCTAACATAATCAACAGGGCGGTTTCTTCACTGTTAGGCTCTTCCATTGCTACGGGAGCTACCCCATGCTTTTTTTTATTAATATTCCATAAATTTTGATATATTTTTTACTTACATAAATTTCAGAAAAATTCACAAAATTTCAAACTGTTACAAAATAGCACAGGAAATTATCCCCTTATCAAATGTTGAGGAAAATTAACCACTTTTTGGTTAATAATATTCTTAACATTTCAAGGATATTTCCCTAAATAATGAGCATCAATATTCACAAAGTTTTAGACAATATTCCACAAACTTCGGGGAAATATTTTCTATATGAAGTTCGGGGAAATTCCCAAAATTTTAGGTATTATTACACAATAGCATAGTGAATTCCTTCTATTAAATCTAGGGAAAAATTAACCACTTTTTGGGTAATATTCCACAACAATGTTTGTGGAATCTTCCCTACTAAGCTTTAGGCAAAATCCCGCAAAATGTGTGGTAATTAGCGTCAACACAGTGTTAGAGAAAATTCCTTAAAAATTTTATTACAGTGTTGCAAAACAGGATAGATAAATTACCATTCTCAATAGGAATGTGCAATTAGAAGAAAAATACTGCAATATAGCATATAAATGTATCATTGTATGCTCAATGGATGTAATTTATATAGTGTTCTTGGATGCAGACAGCGTTCACCTTGCTTTTTTGTAGAAATAAATATTATATCAAATGTTATCACTAAAAGCTTCTCCATGTAGCAATCATCCCAGGTCGAAAGCTTTACGAAGCGATCGTACGTTGCAGTTCACACTTAAACACCGCCTAACGCCTCAACAGTTGTCTCGAGAACGCCGTATCAAATGAAAAGAAGGCTCGTCATAGTTCTTAGCCCAAAATTCGAGATTGCCCCCAGTCGATTTTGACCATAGACCGCAACTCGAGGGCACCGTTCACCGCACGACTTGGGCTTCGAAAAGTACTGGCTCGTTGAGCTATTTTTGTTTATAAGTCGATTTAATAAACTACAATTATATTTAATGTTTGTGTCTCCTTATTAAAATCTTCTAATCTCTCGACATTTCACACCCTATATATATATCCTTTAGTACATGATCCCATCTCAACTACATTAAAAATTACAACTACATTAACATTTTTCTTCGTACGCAGATATCAGTTGTTTTCCCCCCTGCAACGAATTGATCCATTTAATGCCTTGGAACTTAGTTTGCCTATACAGATTATTCTCTAATGATTCCATTACAGAAAATTATTAGAGGCTTATACTAGATTTCTTATGATATTTTTGTATAAGGAAGATTTTAAAAAATGTTGCAATAAGGATAGAATGCAGATTATAGGAGGCTAATTGCTATATGCAGAAGGCTTAAAAATGTACTTAACATTATTAATATATTATATTAGCATATTCACCAATTGAATTAAGGATAACTACCAATGCAAGGACCAGAGTATACACGATCCTCATTTTTGTCAAGGAAGAAGAAAATCTGATTGTCCTACTGGTGAACAGTCTGGTTCTTGATTAGAGTATATATACTACAGTTGTTATCTTGGGGATTATATGTTTCAAGCTGTTGCGTCTGTGATATTTATATTTTATGAAACAGATCAAGGATATTTCGCTTTTTAGAACGTTATTAACATATGATATTGTCAAGACGTTTTAATTACGTTTTTTGACCCTTATGTCTAAACAACTTTGATGTATATTATAATTATTTTATTTTTTGCAGAGTGTGAAAAATATAATAAGTAACTTAAAAATTGTTTCAAAAAACTGATAATAATTCTTAAAGGCAACATTCAACTGAAATAGCTAGAAAAGTTAGTATTTTTCTTAATTTTGCAAATAAAATATGATATAGAATATAGAAGTACACGAAACAATTATTTGGACCTAGTAAATAGGATAGAGAAGTGGGAAAGAGGACGCGAAAAGTGGAATAAGGGTTACTTAACCTTTTTCTATACAAAATGTCCAAAATGCTTTTGCAACTTGTACAAGGTTTCCATATCAAGTCTTGTATGTAAAAGTTTCATACGAAACGTCACGTTGGTCTTGATTTACTTCATTACCATTTCCATACAAAATGTCGCAATTTTCCTTAACAGTACAGTCAATAATGATCAAAATGTGTTAATAACAATTATGAAACGTACAAATATTTTACAATGAATTTTTACACAAGGTTCCATACGAGACCTTGTTTGTTACAGCTTCCATGCGAAACGTCCCAATTTGATTTCGCGGCAAAGCCTGTCGAACTAAAGAATAATTTAATTTATAAATTATAAGTATGCAAAGCAAAAATCTTTCGAAAGATTTTATTACATGAACAAGGTTCCATATACAAGACCTTTTGCGTGTGACCGTTTGCATAACGCGGGGACAGGATTGGCTTCCACAGTGAAGCAAAAATTCAAGAAATCATATCAGTAATAGTAGAATTCTTTTTCTTTTGGTCAGTTAAAGGTAAAAAAATTCAACGCAATAAATAAAATTTGCGCAACGTTTCGTTAGCTTAGTTCGGTAACCTGATCAGGCTGAAAATTTATTACTAAAACACCAATAAATAGCGTTAAAAGTCAAGTAACAACAGTAGTAGAGATCACAATGCATGTTTGGTTGAAAAATATTTATCAATATGGTTTCGATTAAAACATTGATAAAATCAATGAGTCAGGCAGAGCCAAAAGGCAGTATTAAAATTTTTCACATTATTAGAGAACGAA
>JAUELO010018174.1:0-11167 GCA_032357855.1 Amphibolips quercusostensackenii
CCCCAAGACCTGGCTGAAATAGAAACCTCCTTTTGTGAAGATATTCGGGAAGACTTCGACCTCTGAACGATCAATGGTTGAGCTTATTTTCTGCGATAGCTTCAGCTAATTTGAATCGAATACTCAATCCGACGATGGATTGAAAGACCAAAAGACGCTTGCATTAACTGAATGAGAAGAGTGGATAGGTATGCCAGAATGCGTCCCGTATTCCGTGCGTGATAAATTAGATAACGTCTGGTAAACCGTTCACGGAAAGGATTTTAAAGTTTGCCCAAGAACTGAGGATCTATTATGACACACTGAACAAGTCAAAAACTGCTAAAAATCAAGCAGCATATTGTTTCCAAAATGCGTGTGTAATCTGACGCGAGGAGTACAATACAGAAGAAGGAGAAATGGAACAGGGAAAATCAACAGTTTGTTGTCGACTCTTCACGCATTTTCAGCGATCTCCCTGTTTCTGTCAAAAATCCACCTAACCCCAACAAGGCAGAGACTTTATGGAGATAGGTATACAAGATCATGAAAACACTAGAGTTAGAAGAAGATACAGATCATATCATGCGCTTTAAGAAGTTCTGCAACAATCTCTAAACATCTGAGGAGAAATGAAAATCAATAACTGCCAAAGAGTTGAAAAAAGCACTTAGGGTCACACAGAACTTTTCTGCTGCAGGACCAGATGATATCAAGAATTTAAGGTGAAAGAAGCTCACTTCTACACACCAGCATCTGACTCACACATTAACATTATATTTTAAGTCGGAAACGCCTTAACTGCAGTAGCTGGTGTTAGGACGCACTATACTCCTACCGAATAAAGAAACTTGTTTAACCAAGAGAGGAACAGGCCAATAACTTATTTGAACATGCTGTATAAGATCTTCACAACTGTCGTGAACGACAGGATTGTTCGAGGAATTGAGCCTATATAAAGAAATATGTACGAACAACGTGGCTTAAAAAAAGGTGCAGCAGGCTGCTGAGGGAACCTGCTATTTTATCAGGTGCGTCTGCGAAGACGCAGCTGCCCACTAGCACCTCCCATCATTGCCCTAGATTGACAACCGGAAAGCTTTCGACTCAACCTCAAACAGACTTGTCATCTGTCTATTTAAAGGCTTAAAGGTTCTATTACACATATTGAGATGCATAGAGAAGATGTTGCCCCTTTGGAAAACTAGATTTACTATCTCATCTGGAAATTATCGTGTGACAACGAACAACGTCACCTTTCAGATGGGTGTCTTCAGGTCGATACTGTGAGCCCTCTGCTCTTTTGCATCACACTTCTGCCTGTATTTCTCACATTTTAAGTTCTCTTAGATACCTCTGCAGCGACACTAATCATATCGAGCATAAGGTCACTCAAGTATTTTATAAAGGTGACCTGAAGATCTATGCTTCTGGAGCAATCACACTGCAATTTTCTTTAAAGATCGTCAATAAGTCCACATGAAAGATTGGTACGGACTTCGTATTGGACAAGTATGCCAAGATAAATCTAAAGAAATTAGAGATTACTGGCGTCCCCGATGACCCTAAGCGTGTGAATATAAGCGTTATTAGATATCTTCACACTGTAGAGACCTATATATAGCTGGGCATGCCTCAAAGCCGCATTTAGGACGTAAAATCAGTGAAGGAGTCTCTCAAAAGCAGATATAAGCATCTTCTTTGACATATGTGGTCTTTAAATCTGTCGGCGTTGAACAATGTATCTGCATATCAATTTTTTCCGTTCAGCGGTTTTAGATCTCACGCCGTCAAGTCGGACGCAGACTTCTAAATTTTGCATGTATTTATAACTAAATCGTTTTGAGTACAGCTTTTATCGTTGCAAGTGGCAGCGATCCCGTCTTAAAAAGACCAGAAAACATGAGATGTTTGACAAACAAGCGTTCCTTTACAGAGCCGCGGAGCAGACGTTCGAGAACCTTTGCCTAAATTTCAACATCGGAAGTGAGGAAAATGCATTACTCTATCTAGATGCCTTACTTCTAACAGCCGAAGTGGAGAAAGCCTAGGTTAAAAAATGCCACCATCAGCTATTCGACAAATTGATGCACTTGCCGGCAATTCACTGTACCGGGAATCTTAATAAGCTGTAACTGACTTGCACGAAATAAAATGACACAGACGAATTCCAATTTTACTATTTTTATTACATTGTCGACACTTGAAATGTATAAATCTTTCTTTACTTTTTACAGACATATCATCAGCCCAATCCTCGTCCAAAGAAAAGGACAGTCTATCAAATTTCGGGCCGAGTCATGATTATGAGAATCATCAAGGTAAGCCTAGCATTAAGAAAAATGTATAACTAAAGTGTTTATTGATGAACAGTTTTCAAATTTACAATTTAGAACCACGTTTACATTACAATAGCTCTCATTTTTCAATTTTCAAACTTCTTTGCTCGCACCCCGCAGTTTTGTTCGAATGCCCCCAAAAAAATGTTCTTTATATTTGCGAAAAATCAGTTAATATTCAGGGGTCTCTTACCCTCCTTGAATTTTTCCATTGATTTAGCATGAGAGAAATTCAGCTTTTCTGTAATTTAATATTTGAACGCAGATGATATGTTAAAACGTATTTCGTATTCCAGTATATTGTTTAGAATTTGTCAAATAACAAGAATATATATTGTATTAGAAGTAAACAAAAAAATTGATTAAGTGATTTAAATTTGTTTAGTTATTTACAAGTATTCTTAGAAAACGAATTTGACCTTGAAAATAAGAAAATCTGTCAAAAATTTGTAGAGGTAAAATGCTTTTTCCTGCTTTTCTTAGGTAAACGATAAGCTTGATCAAACACGTATTACTTAAATCGCTGTAAAATTATTTTCACAAATAATTTTGCTGTCATCATTATTTAGAGTACTCATAACGCCTACAGGATATGTTCATTTCGCGACTTACGTCACAAAACCAATTTTTAAACAAATTAAAACTGTTTAAACAATCTTAAATTAGTTAAAAGTGGCTTAAAGTCATTTACCCTTAAAATTTATCATTTAGTCACATTCTCTGACGAATTCTAAACAATATACTGCAATAAGAAATTGTTTGTAACAAACTTTAATATAATAGTATAATAAATAATATAATAAATAATATAATAAATAATATAATATAAATAATATAATAATATAAGCTTTAATATTAGATTCACAAAGAGCTGACTTTTTCCCAGGTTAAATCAATGGGAAACTGCTAGTTCCTTGCGCAACCCCTAAATATTAAATCATTTCATACAAATTTAAAGGAAATTATTTTTACATATGCACAATTGTGCCAGTGACCAACAACGTGCACATTTGTACCACCGGCCCTTGATGTGTACAACTTGAACTCGTGCACAGTTGCACCGCTCGCAAATTGAGACGTGCAGAGTTGGGAGTATCCCATCTGTGCACGTGGACTTTTTACTTTAAAATCTAATGGTATTATTTGAGATATACACAATTAGGAGGGTACCGTCTGTGCATGTGCACAGTAAGGAGCCTCTCAACTGTGCACGTTGAAATGTAGACATGCGCAGATAGTACCCTACCAACGGTTCAATTGCACAAACTGGAAACTCCGAGCTATGCAGTTTGAAATGTAGGCGTGCCATTATATAAACGGTTCACGTTTAAATATGGAAGACTCTCAACTGTGCACGTCAAAATGTAGATGTGCACAGATGGCTCGGTTCACAGTTGTGCCTGTGTCCAACAACGTGCACAGTTGTCTTTGTGGCCATTGACTTTCACAGACAGGCTCGTGCACCGTTGCTCCGTGCACAGTTGTTTCTTTCTATTTAGATAATGGTTGGTACTAGAAGGTTATTTTCGTCGCTAAATACGAATTTGAAGTCCAAATTTAGAATCTCTAAAAGGCTAATTCAATATGGCGATGATAAAAACTGGTACTAGAAGGTTGACTTGACGTTGTTTGTTTCCTATGACAATGGTCAATGTATTTTTAGATATAGACATCAGTTCGCCATATTGGGCTAGCAATTCTGAATTATCGTTAATCAACCCCATATTTATTTTTAGGGATATAAACATCTCTATCGTATCAATTTTTATTAAATCTGTCACTCATTATATTTTTCAAAACTTTTAGTCGACGTGTTGGATCCGCTATTTTAAATTTTAGAGTTCTGATACCATGTTCCGATTCAAACCCCAAAAAACCTTTGTGTACCAAGTTTCATGATAAGCGCAATAGTATAAATCTATTCACCGGATTAAAAGATTGCTGAAGGCATATTTATTTTTCAAATGCTGTGTAGTTCCGTCTGTTATATAATAAATTTGGTTGACAACGCAGGATTTTTTCTTAAGGTACTTAGTGATGCGTTTTTGAAATGTGTATCAGCTACAGTGTCATGACGTAATCATTCCAGCAGATCAGGAAACGCTTCTTGCTGTTTTTACGTTCAAGGCCACAAATCAGTTTCTTTCTTATGTTTATCCTTATGGTAAGGATTCGCAGATATGCTGCAAAAACTTTTCTTCAAAGACGTACTCAGCGCGAGATGACGATGCATGGTCTTTAGGAATTTCACTTTGCGTCGCAAGCAGCGATTTGAAAAGACAGTCAAAAACGAATTCATAACCTAAACTAAATAAATAGAAATTGCAGAACAGAAGGCTAAAAATTCATGAATATATACAACTGAAAATCAAAAACAAAATGCTAGAAATTATAGAAAAACACAGAAAAATTCTAAGCACTTCACGTTTGCTGCTCTTACCTTTGAGGAGACTGAAGTCAGATTAACGAAGTGCAGTGCAATGTTTTGCGTGAGGCCAATAAACAAATTACAGTCTCTGTAATTACCTTTTTTTTCTTGTTATAAATATGAGAAACAAAGAAAAGTCTGTGTATGTCGATGTCTTTTGTTTTTCGATTATACACGAGGCCAAGTTTAATTAAGAGAAAGACTCGTTCATCAGAACGACCCAGAATCGAATGGGTTTCGTTTATCGGAATCTAATATATAATATAATATAATATATATATATATATATAATATATAATATAAAACCCACCTAAGAGAGCTCGTTTGATGGGAAGCGTTTGATTAGTCCATAGAGTCAACCGAGGTCACCGGATATTAAAAATCAAGGGCGTCCCGCGCTTATCGCAATTGGTTGAGGCGTCACGTAACTCATCAATAGTGGGGTTATGGGGAACGGTCAAGCGTCTTGATAGACGAGTCCCGAATGTTCCGATAAACGAGTCTCACGATAAACCAGTCTTTCGATAAACGAGTCCCGACTGTACATGCAAAATTTTTTCAAGCATTAGAAGCCGCTGAACCTAATTATTGTAAAGTCTCTGTAAAAAAATTATGTTATTATTTTTACAACAAATATGAGTGAGTCAATAAATACATTAGGGCTACCAATAACAAATATATGGGTGTTTCTAAAACAAGATATATTTTCAAGCAGACATATATTTTTAAAAAAACGTCAAAAGAAATTGTGGAAAATTATATTACTGTACTGGTATTAATAGTAGTACATGCGAAACTCGTGGATTATATCGGATATAAATTTCTCTTCTATTACATTGTAAAATATATTTATTTGTTCAAAACAACAATCTTTTGAAGGCTCCTTTACATGTCTTAGAGGGGCGCCGAACAAGGAAGCGCAAGGTTTCCTGGCTGCTAATACATAAAAGTTCATCACAGATCGAATAAAACGAATACATATATCAAAATTTTCATTGTTTACAATTAAAGCGTGATATGGAAATGTTCATATTTGTCTTACAACAATTAATATAGTAAGTAAAGACTTTTTTTCTTGTGTCGCTTTCCAAACGAGTGAAATAAAGTAAACAACGTTTGCGTAATTCAAAAAGATTTTGCTTATCGCTAGCCGGTGTTTAGAAAAGTTGATTCACAATGCATGTTTCTTCATATTTCGCAATAATGTAGATATCACTCATACGTGGACGAAAATTTTGGTTTAATAAAAATTTGATTACTTATTCATCTATGTATTCTCAAAAACTAAGGCTTAAAAATTAATATTTTTATGAAGCATATCTAATGTAGGAATTATTTCACATCGATACAATACGGTTAAGATGCTGCTCTTTAGAAAAGGACACATTCTTTAAATGAACATATAAAATATATTCATAAGACATAATTTTTTTTTTTACAAAATTAGAAAATTTATATTCGATTATATAATAAAGAATTAGTAAATAAAAGAATGGAAAATAAAAAAAGTGATACTAATTTTATTTATATAAAGAATTCATGTGTACAAAAAATATTCAAACGGCATTTCGTCATAGCTTTTTGTCAAATGTAATAAAAAGAACCATGGCAAATGTTTCTTTACCTTTGTTTTCGTTCTTTCCGAAATGAAACTAAAATGCGTTATAATTTTGTTAGATATGTTTTAAGTCAAACTATTTTAAATTTGCAATTATGTCCGAAAAATATGAAAAAATGCGCCTTAGTTTTGTTTACATCCCTGTACATACAGACACAAAACAAAATTCAAACTGTAATCTCAACGATTAAAATCAAAATTCTGTTACATTTTAAATAAGTGATAAAGAATAATAAAGATTTCATAATTAAAAAAACAAATTTGATAATCATTGCTCAGTGTATAGAGAATTTCATTTACAGAAGTGGTTTAATTCTTATCTCGAATTCAAAAATTCTTGCCACTTTACAACATATTTTACAACAGAAATAATGTAAATCTCAAACAAACGTGGAGCAAAGATATTTTCTTAATAATAAGTGACTTTTTTAATTTTCTCAAAAATATTACAAATTATGACTTATACCGTAAAATTTATATGACGAAAATGTATTCTGGGAATTACTTGGATTTAAATAATGATCCGTTAGATAATGTCTACGGTATATAGGTACAGCCTTATAACGCGGTAGAGTATTCATTCGTAACATTGTGTACCAAATTATTTCGTCTACTTGCGAAAAATGAAGATTGTTTTTACTCTGATTTTAAACTTCGTGATTCTCTTCGATTCTACTGGTAAATATAATAATATAATATAATGTAATATAGGAAAAATATCGATGACCGGCACCCTATGCAATAAGCCACAACCATAAATGACTTAATTTATCAAGATATTGTATGCTCTGAAACAAATGAAAGTTAATGTAAATTAATGAACAAGTCATATTCTTCATAATCGCATTGAATTTAAAGCATAAAAATATAAATGAGTGTGTTTAACTACGAAAAGTGTTTGTCACTGGGGGACTTCGGCAATATCCCTATTTCTAATTTTTAAGCTTGTCGCAGATGAAAATATGTCTGACTTAATTTTCGTTTTACCCTAAATGTTTTTTTTTCAAACTCTATGCGAGTTTCCGTTGATACGGAATCGGTACGAATTCTGGAAGCAGAAAGTACTTTTGACTGGTTACATGCGTCGCAAGGTTTTGTTTCTTCAAAAAAAAAACACATAGTAACTTACGCAAAAACTCAAAAATTAAAAAAAAATTTCCATGACGCACAGATGTTTGCTTTTTTCTCCTTGACACCTCTCTGGTATGAAACATTCTTTGGAGTTATTAATTTATGATCACGTTTGCTTAAAATAATTGGTCCTGCTGCAGTCTGGTAGATGTCTCTCATGTTTAAATTTGAACTTTCGGATAAAAATATCGAACCCAATTGGAATTGAAGTAAAAAACGAAAAACGCCTGGATAATTTTGGAATCTGTTTGATAATTTCAAATGCCCATTTTTTAAAAGTCTTCATTAAAGTTTCCTGAAAGAAGGCGGAAACTTAATACAAAAAAGGAATTATATGTAGTTGTATGTTATTCTTTTTAATATTGAAAATTTAAATTTTTAAGTCGTGAAATTCATTTACATCGATTTCCTCTTACAGAATTAAGTTCGCAGTCCCGCCAACCTAGTATGCCACGTATTCCTGTCAGTCCGAACACATCTTCATGTTCTGCTGCAAACGAAGTTCCTGCTAGTTTGCGAAAGCCATTGAAATGGAAGAGATTCTATTTTCCTGCCGATTGTAATCTCAAATATTTTGGAAGTGAGGTGGAAGGAGTCACAGGCCCTGACAGACGTATAGTGCATGGTTATTTGCCCATCCCATCAACCGTCCAATATGAGGTGCAAGTAAACGAACATAATGACGTCTTTGGATATAGAGACCATGATACTGCACCTATTAATAGATTTTATTTACCACCTACTTATAAAATGGCGGCAATAAACATGGGAAGAAAGAACAAGGTTAGGCTACTTGACGATAAAGAAGTACTGTTTTTAAATAGAAATAATTAATTTGCAACTTGTTTAGGCATGAAATTGTTAATCATGTGTAATAAATTATTTTATTTAGCAAGATGTTTTCCGCAGTATATTATTGAAATCCTATGAAATCTGTTGAATCCCTTAAACTCCTGTGAAATCTGTTGAAATTCTAATTAAATCTAAGGAAATCCTTTCAAATTTTTAGGGTTTGAAATCCATCATGAAAACTCAACCTCCTGAATCTAAGTTTGAGAAAAACTTAATTAATTCAAGGAATTTCACGAGAGACGGTACCAATGCATTTTTCGAGTTGTAGAATACGATTTTGGGTTTGAAATTCAAAAATTTAAAATAGCGATACAAATCTTTTAAAAATTCAATAATTGCGCGGATTTTATTTAATTTCGGCAATAAAGGAGCTTCCGGATCGGCGATTACAAATTTAAGGTGAAAATTCAAAAACTCAACAGCTTTACTCACACTTTGAAAACTTTATTAAATTCGAAAATTTCTATGAAAGTCAGTACAACCAGCTTTTTCGAGTCACAAAAAATAAATTTTAGGTAAGTGTTGCAAATTCAGAAAGTTGACTCAAAATTTTGATTAAATTATTTGAATTTTATGAGTCATAACAAGCGGGTTTTGCGAGTCTTAGAAATCACATTCGTGCTCTATGCTCAGAGAACCCCCCTCGTAACACTCCTCCCTTTAAACTGCTTTTAGTCTCTGAAAATTGGATTATAACCCTTTTAGGTCAAAGTTCAATATCGGGTTGCAAAAGTGGTTAAACTGTGGTACTACAGTTCATAAAATGAGTTTGTGTTGTATCCAATCTAAACCGGTTTCCGTCTTCAGGCGTATGTGTGGCAGTATATGCTAATATATTCTTTGTATCATCGAGGCTAAGTCCTGCCTGCCTAAGCTTATTATTAGATATTTCTTTAGGTAGTTAAATTGGTTTGTTACGTAGGATAAGTGTATCATTTTGTTTAAAGTTTGCATTTTCGATTACATTAAAACATCCATAAAAGTGCTGTTCTGTCTCAGTTGTTAAATCTTATATGTGGTAATTATTATATATCATACAATTTCACCTACTATTAAAGTGGGTTAAATTATTACTTCAGTTTTAACAAAATCTTCATATGAAAAGTCTAAGGTTAATTTGCCTGCAGGTATTACAATGTGAGCATCGAGTGTTGTTATAAAGGTTTCCTTGTGCAGTAGGTCAGGTGAATGATTACACTTGACATTTATATACCTTTTAGGAATGCTAGATTCATACGTGCTTCTATCAATTACCTTAATATTAGGTTGCCGACGTTTACAAATTTTGTATTCTGCTATCTGTCTACAATTCTAAAGAGTCAAAGTGTCGGTCAGAATGTAGGAGGCACGATACTTTATCACATAGTCATAATTAGGTGCTATGGACATATAGACGTTGTGAAACTTTTCAGGTATTGGGATAATATGCTAAAGGACACCTTCTTCTTTTTTAAGGACAGGAATTAGGTTCACGTCTGATGAAAGACCTCTGACTATAGCAACCTCAATTTCACTGATGTCCATCAAGTGTTGGTAGTTATCTTCATGTTATTGAAATGATAATAAGTTCTGTGTATGGTCTCAAACTCTTGAATAATTTTCTTTATCATCATCTTAGCCAAGGTCTGAGGGTACAATTGGAGATATCATTGATGGTGGTGTCCATATCTTCTCTTATTTTGTTCATCAGAATCTTTGCTATCAGTAGCTTCGACATTGCGCAATCACTTTTCATAGCGTAATTTAAACCGTTGCTTAACGCTACTTCTACTTCCTTGTTTTTATTATTAGGAAATTGGTGGAAGAGGTATCTAGGACCATTTTGATTTTTTTGGAGATCGGAACTAGATAGAGTACCAAATAAAGTTTTAGAAAATCGCCAACATGTTTAGCAAGACCTCTTTTGACTCTAGGTTTTCTTAGGGGTTCTTAAAAATGTTATTTTCATCCACCAATCAGTTGTACCTAGACTTTGTTATTCGCGTGTCATTATAGTTATTTTAACAAATTATTTCTGCTAAACTTATCGTTTTACTTAGGGTTTTTGGTAGACCTTAGTCTTTCAGCTTTCAGTTGGTATTAAAAAGTGGATTTTTGGGTCTCTTTCGAAAGTAAGTTCAAAGGATGAAAATCCGTTTGTTTAATTTTTTATAGCTTTGATTGCAAAGTTTACGTATTTCAAATTATTGTTTCATTCTCTGTGGTTTTCGGTGCGGCGGTTGCTGTTTTAATCAGATTTGTTAGTTAAACGCATACGTTCAATATTGCCATTTTACTGGGGGTGAAATTAAGTGGTTTTAACGTGTTGGATGCTTAGAGACTTTTCGAATCGTTAAATCAAGTCAGAAATGAAATTTCTACCTTGCACACTATATATATATATATAGGCTCGAAAAAAGGCCAAAAGAACCTATTAATTGACAGGTGCGTCTGCAAAGACGCAGCAACCCATCAGCGCGTCCTGTCAATGTCCTGGATTGATTACCGGAAAGCTTTCGATCCAACCTCTCATAGACTTATTATCTGTCTGTTGAAAAGCAGGAAAGTTCATCCACATATAGTGAGATGCATAGAAAGATTGATGACCCTCTGGAAAACTAGATCCACTATCTTATCTGGAAATTATCGTGTGCCAACAAACAACGTCACCTTCCAGAGAGGTGCCTTTAAGGCGATACCATGAGTCCTTTACTCTTTTGCATCACACTTTTGACTCTATCTCTCGCAATACGCAATTCTCCTAGATACCTCTGCGGCGGCACTAATCAACGTGAGCATAAGGTCACCCATATATTTTATATGGATGACCTGAAGATCTAT
>JAUELO010018195.1:0-13163 GCA_032357855.1 Amphibolips quercusostensackenii
ATCAACAAAAATAACCTATGTCCTCGCTGAATGCAATATATTATTTTCGAAGTACTTTTAATGCTAAATACGAATCTGTCTTCTGTTTGTTGCTAGCACGTCTAGTTTAATAGATATTTGCAATTATAGCTGTTCATAAAAAAAAATTTAACAATTTTTTTAAGAGTGAAAATTTGTTTCCACCATCAACGCAGGTCATTTCGATGCATTTTTTAAAGTTTACGAATATAGTCTCACTCAAGTGATGTCAATGACAGTCGTCACGGATGAGACTCCAACAATAATCAGCACGATTACTGTTACTCCATTTACCCTATCTTTCCTTAATAGTTTCTATATCTTGGTGAAATCTTTCTCCCTGCTCGTCACTGACTGATCCCAACTTTCTAGGAAAGAAATCTAAGTGTGAATGTAGAAAAACTTTTTTCAATGACATATTCACATTCAGGCCATTAAATTGGGTCAACATTTAATTTGCATACCACTTGTAGTGCTTAGATTTGTGATTTTCGAGGGAATTTCGGATTACATTCTTCGCGGATGTACAAGCTTTTCTCTCTTTACTGCTTAAGCATTGATCAAATTCTAAGTCTTGCATAAGCTAAAAAATTTCAGGCCCTATGAAAACCCCTTCTTTGATATTCGCTTGGCTGAGTTTTGGGAATTATGATTTTAGATAGCCGAATGGGTTTTCTTTTCAAACTCTTGCTTTTACGGAGTTTTTAACTATCCTGAGTTTGATTGGTAGAGGCGGCAGGATAACATTTTTAGGGTCCACCAGAGGGTCTTCAGCAACGTTTTTTTGCCCTGGTTCAAACGAGTCGTGTTTGGACCAAACCTTGAAGTGTAATGTTTGTCCCTAGCATGGCTATCTCAATTACATAAGAAGACACAATACTTCATATATTCTGCCTGCAGTTCAAATAGAATAGCAATCACTTCAAAGTCTTAACAGATTGGCCAACAGTGTACATGGTAATTTATTTTTAGAAGAAGCATATTTATAACTTCGTAGCACTCTTTTGAATGTGAAGCATATGCAACAGGTATGGATGGAAATTCATATCCATCATACAGAAGAACTCCTTTCGGACTAGTCTTATTTAAATCGATTAATAAACGCTATTCGCTGGCTATGTGCTTATGTCCGACAGCTTTCATCATTTATTTACGACGTTACAATAAATAAAAATGTCTTCATCAAAAAAATGTTGTGTGGATCTTTCTCGTGATTGCGGTAGGAAATTATCACATTTTCGTTCTATAAATTCTTTTCTTCACTAATCGAGATCCTAGCAATTCAGCCTTATCTTTTGATAGATTAAGATCTCTTATGAGGTCGGTTAATTCAGCTTGATGATATAAAATCGGTTTTTTCTTCGAACGTTTCGGTTCTGGTTCATCCCCTTCAGAATTACGACACTTATTTTCGACTACACCCAAGCTATACTCTGCTAAAGACACATGTATAAAAACAGGCTTGGCTACGGATGGGACATCAGCATAATAGTATTTTATGATACAAGGATGCAAAAATGGCGCTTACCAACGAGTGTGATGTTTTTAGCCCGAGTCATAGTCGAGTCGGAGGCACTGTTGTGCCGGAGACGAGACTGTGGCAAGGGCTGAAAACATCACAAGAGTTGATAAACGCCATTGCATCCTTGTATCATACGATATTTTTTGTAACAAATGCCGCGAAACTTTGCAAACTGTATGCAAACGTATGGGGAGGGTGACGCGGGGGTCAGGGACGCAGCAGTCGAGATGCAGGTTAGGTGAGTAAAGCTAAGTGCGCATGTCCATCGATAGAAATAATTTTCTTACCCAAAGAGCGCATGCCTAGCGATGTAAATTATTTTTCCTGATCGAAGTACGCATGTCTAACGATAGAATTTTGTTTTTATTTCTCGAAGGGGCGCATGCGCGTCGATAAAATTAGTTTTCTCGAAGAAAAGACTCTCTCTGGACACAGAATACAAGTATTTAAATACGTACTTTCGGGGCATGCGTTGCAAAAACAGTTTGTTAATTATTCTTAGCATGAAAGCCTTTTATGAGCCTGGTATTACAGAAATAACAATCCACATTATGATTTCGCGGTTTATTCCAAAGCACTAGTGACAAAAATTTAGATGGTTTCTTCGACTTTCAGACCTCAGTTCAATCACACTAGTAGGACAGCAATACTAAAGGTTCCCATGACTGATTGACATTTTGCAAAATTCTACCAAAGAATAATCGATATCGTGTTTTGATCACGTCGGTAAGTGGTTGTCTTTGATTTGTTGGTGTACAAAGACCACACACGAAACATAAAAAATTGGAAGTATTCTTACACCTGTCCGACATTTTCTTACTTTATTTCTACTCAAGAAAAAAAATTATATTCTAATGTGTATGTACAGACTTTATATCTACTGACTCGAAGCGAAGAACACAAATATGATCATCTTATATTTGTAAAATTAAATCTAAGAACACAAAAACACACGGCAGAAGCCCGACAAGGGGGAAAAAATGAACATATGCACTATGATTGAAGTCAAGTTTCAGCGAAGAGTAAACAATGTGTTTGATCGTCTTATTCTTCACAAAAGCATGATATT
Source organism: Amphibolips quercusostensackenii (assembly GCA_032357855.1). NCBI lineage: Eukaryota > Metazoa > Arthropoda > Insecta > Hymenoptera > Cynipidae > Amphibolips > Amphibolips quercusostensackenii. The sequence goes on from JAUELO010018195.1 coordinate 2,610, forward strand.
CAGAAACAAATGAAATGTGAGTGATCGTCTTATGTTTCACAACTGCATGAAATTCAGAAAAAAAATGACGATGTAAGCGAGCGGCTTACGTTTTATAACTACTGCATAAAATTCAGAAATAAATGACAATGTGCGTGATCGTGTTATATTTTAGAACTGTATAAAATTTATAAAGAAGTAACAAAAGACGATCACGCACAATGCCATTTGTTTTTGAATTTCATGCAGTTTAAAACATAAGACGCTTACTTACATTGTTATTTGTTTCTGAATTTCATGCAGTTTAAAATATAAGACGCTCACTCATATTGTCATTTGTTTGTGCATTTCTTGCAGTTCTAAAACATACGACGCTCACTCACATTGTTATTTGTTTATAAATTTCATACAGTTGTAAAATATAAGACGATCCGATCAAAAAACAGGTTTGCTTAAGCAAACGCCAAACATTTCAGTATGGACAAATGAAGATCTGATGCCCAGTACAACATTTAGTACAAGTTTTCGCAAATCGAAAAGAAGGATGCACATTTTTCATGATATTTCAGAAAAAGATGATCCTAATTTCAATTCGTTTTCAGATAATTATTATCCATGAAAAAACAAACAAAAGGACCTATTGTTTATTTCAAAAAATAAAATATGCCCTGAATTACAGAGCACTAAAATTCCAGTACGTTTGTAGCACTTTCTTTAGTTTTTTGAGAATATCTCAAAAACCGTTATTGATATAACAGATTTTTGTTTAGCATTGGAAAGTACTTTGAAATTGTTATGTTTTAATAGAGTTAAAAATATTGCACTATCGCGTCGTTTGGTTAAACTTTTTTATTTTTCACGTTTTTATGTTAATAACTTTTTAAAATCATTATATACAGCCGTAAACAGGTTTAGATATTTTTACTAAGCAATTAGCTGTTTTTCATTATTGAATTAGGAAATATCTTAACTAATCGAATAAATAGTTTATTATGGATTTGTATGAGAAAAAAAGCTATAAAATTAATATAACCTTCTTCAGGCACTCAAAGTCATAATTATTCAAATTGATGCTTGAGTCAAATAATTTTTAAAAATTATTCCAAATAACTGCAATTTTCTATGAAAAATAAGGAAAATATACCACGGAAATGAATTTAAAAATCGAAAACAGAATTCTGGAAAATTGGCGCATGAGGACCCTAAATATGCATAATTATTTTATAACACATACCGTAAAACGGGGTAAAGTTGATCATGTAGGGTAAAGTTGTTTACTAATAAATTTGCACTAAATAAATTTTAAAACAAAGTTTGACAGCTCTACTAATTAAAACAATCAATCATATTTTACTTTTGGCCCTAGGAAATTTGATATTTAATTTTAAAATATAAATTAGGAAGTGAGCAACTTTACCCTGCATGAGCGACTTTACCCCGTTTCACGGTAATGATCCATCATAATTTCAACATTGTATAAAATTTTCATTTTTCTTAACATTGTTCAATTAGTCAGACGGCAATGTTTTTAAATTAGAGACAGCCTACATCACATTTAGAATTTGACAATTTGACCTTATTTTTTCAAAAGAGATGACAATGCTGAACCATCACGTTATTTTATTAAGCTTTTCTATTTTTTACGTTTTCCACTTTTTCATATTAGGCTATCATAATTTAGAGTCACTGACTTCTTAGCTTTTAAATACTAAGAATATCTATATTTTAATAAAATAATAAATAATTTCATGTGGAGAGGAGTTGGGGGGGGGCGTCAAAAGTCCACGCTTGTCCACAAGGCGGAGGGTGTTAAATTTTGTATACGGCACATAATATGAATTAGGCCATACATGGAATTTCGACCCGATATTGTGGCGACGTAAACATGTTTTGACTGCGTTTCTATTTACTATATTTATTAGCTACACTGAAACCTTGATTTAACGGACCTTGACATACTGCCTTCTTTCGTTGAGGCTGCTGTATGTGTAGATTTTATCTGGCGTCGTAAACATGTTGACTGGATTATTATTTGTCAAGAATATTGATTACATGGATACTTTAATCTAACTACCCTTCACATGCGGCCTTTCTGGAACTTCCGCCGACAGGATTCGTGGATGAGGGGTTCCAAGGAGCCGGAAGGGAGGCGCTTTGAGCTCAGCCGTGTTGCGCAGTACCGTAGCTACAAAGTGGGTACTCGCGAACATTCACACACATATCTTGCTTAATACCAAATGTGTTTCTACCGGAAGTGGTTCATACGGTCCTGACTGTTTACGCTCAAAATGCTTTCATCTACCCTGAAAGCCAAGTAGGTCAAGTACAGAGAAAAACATGGACGATAAATTTTCCACTTTATCGTGCATCATTCAAAATCTAGAAACATTTTTCCTAGACTTCAGAAAAATTCACCATATTGCATTACAACATTTGTAAGGAATATAGCAAACAAGGATATTTGACTTTGTTGCATGACAAAATAGCAAATTTATCAGTTCACTTTTTTCCGTGTAGTATGCTAAGTAGGCCACGCCCGAGACCGACGCGGCGGTATATCAAGATTCCAGTGTACATTATAAATCAGCAATATTTTTTACCTTCAAATCAGAAAAAACGGACTGACGAAATATAAATATTTCAGAAAAATATGATTCTCTTTGCAAAAGCATCTTATGAATAGTATACATAACGAAATATCTGGTAAAACAGGCACTAGTTACACTACGGTCACGAGTTTCTGAATAGTAGCTAGAAAAAAGAAAAATGAGGTTCCTTGGTACTCTTGTTTTCTCTTCAGCTGTTCTCGTTAATTCTATTGGTGAATATAAAATAATAATATTATGATTTATTTATAGTTTTTAATTTTTGCGCGGAAAACTTTGCTTGAGGATGTAACTTTTTTTTTAAGTCGTCTTTTTGGGCAAAAATTACTACTATGTTAAAAAATTATTTTGTTGGTTGCAGATTCATTTCATTATTTTAAAATTTAATTATTTCTTTGATTTTTTTTTGTTTTTTAGTTCAGAATTAATTTTTTAAATTTAAAATATAAAATTTCCATTTTTGGTAGAAAACATATATTCTTGGTTTAAAATTTTCCTTTTTTTGTTAAAAATGCAACGGTTGAAGGTGCATATTATCGGTTTAAGATTTCAACTGTTTTACACAAAATTCGTCTTTTGGCTTAAAAGTTCAACCATTTGAATAAACTCTTTTTTCTTTCTCTACTGAAAAAGCCTTATTTGATAAAAATTTTTCCTTTTTGTTGAAAGTTTATTTTTTTACTGAAAATTTGACTTTTCTATTTCATGGTGTAAATTGATAGTTTTTAGTTCAAAATTCAATGATTTGGTTAAAAATCCGTCTTTTTTTGGTACAAAGTTCCTGTTTTTTGTTTTAAAATTCATCTCCTTTGTCAGAAATTAATTCTTTTTTCGATTAAAAATTTGCCTATTTCGTTGCAAAGTCATAATTCTTCATTAAATGTGAATAAATAAATTTGAAATTTTATCTTTTACTATATACAAAAAGATAATGATGCGTTTATTTAATCCATAGTTTACTGGTTTACTGTCTATAGGGGCGTGGCTTGACGACGCTTTTCTGGCGTCGTAAGCATGTTTACTGCGTTATTATTTGACACAAATATTAATTACATTGAAACCTTGACATAAAGGGCCTTGATATACCGCCGGCAGCTTTTGTGGATAAGAGAGTCCAAGATGCCAAGGGAGAGGCGCTATGAGCTCGGCCGAGTTGCGCAGTTCCTCAAGCATAAAGCTGGTATTCGCGAACACTCATGCGCATATTTCACTTAATTTTATATATATTTCTACTGGAAATGGTTCATACGGTCCCAACTGTTTACGTTTCAGATAGCCTTGATTTACCGTCAAGGCCATGTAGACTAAGTAGGCCATGCCCGTGACCGGCGGCATATCAAAGTTTCAGCGTACATTGTAAATCAGCACTATTTTTTGCCTTCAAAGGTGAAAAAAAACAGATTGATAAAATACAAATATCCCAGAAAAATAAGGTTCTCCCCTCTAAAACATCTTATTACACAGCGGTTGATTTTTCAATCAAAGATATGAATATTTAACAAAAAAGTCTATTTTCAACCAAAGCTTTCACGAAATTCATGCACTGACCCAAATATAGATATGCTTGCAGGTTTTTTTTGAATGTAAAGATTATAATTGAAAAGTATCAACAATGTGAAATTTATCGCCTGGTAATATTTGACCCCCACCCCCTTTTACACACATTCGTTGCAGAAGGTTCACAATCGCACACTCCAACAAATTTTCTGGATCCGACCTTGCCCTGATAAACACAATGAAAAATTTTTACAAAGATGCACTGTAATTTATTTCAATATTTTTAAATTTTTACGAGACATAAACCAAATATAACTGATAACGGAATGTACTAGGCCATATGTACACTCAGAAAAATGTTTGAATCAAACAAATTCTTTGTATAATATACACTGCAAAAAATTTGGTTCTATTTTAATTGAGCATTATTTTTTTTTAGAGGCCTTCTCATGATATTTAATCGTCTTGTTTTGAGACCTTCGTTCGTACACGGAAAAAAAGTTGGCTGTAGCAACAAGCTAGTTCGCTGTAGCAACCAAGAATTCGTGGTTAGATTTTACCAAGAGCCTTCTTTGTTGCAGTTACAAACCGAGGGTTGGTAAAGGTTGGTATTTGTCGCGGTTACCAAGACCGTCTTGGTATTCTTTGTTAAAGGTTTTGATTTTGAGGTTATGATGCACCTTTATATACATGTCAGCGAAATTGTCGAGCTCGAGGTACTACAAGGTGAGCTCTATAAAAAAAAGAGAATAAGGCCCTAACTAATACTCACCTTCAAATTTGTCAACTTTTTGGGAGAAACTCCAAGAAATCAAAATCTCACTAACACTGACCATTTCACCTGATCCGCCGACTCGACTCATACACGAGCGGCCATTTTTACCAAGCCTTACCAACTGTTTTGGTAATCTTTGTAATAGTAACTAACTTTCTTAGTTGCGAGGGCAAATACTAAAATCAATCAAGAATTCTTTGTTGCTAAAACAAAACATTTTTTTCCGTGTACTATATTTTACTTTGATAACTTCAGATTGAAAAGTGGTACGTACGAGCAAATAATATCTTTGGTACGAGTGAACTAAAATGATGCACAGGGAGTACTGTTTTGATTGCTTGCAACTTCATGCTTAAAATAAATAGAAAATAACGTAGAAAAAGAAAAGATCTCCAAAACCAGTACAGTGCTCACAATTTGTGTCACTAACCATACTGCGCATGCGTCGCGTTGAATTTCTGATTAGCTACATTGCGCGCACTTATTTAAAGTGATTGAATATGCAAATATATTTTTTACGGTATATAAATATAATAATTATGAAGTACAAAAAATATTATAAATTATTTTAAATTTACAATTGTAAAAGAAGTTATAGACTTATAGATAGATTTATAGACTTCTAAGATATCTGTAGATCTATTAAGATATTTATAGATTTATAGATAGCTGCTTTTCGCGCGCTTATTTAAAATGTTGAAGAATGCATGTTTTTATTTATTATCAATGATTATATTTAAACATGTTCAAGTAGTACGTGGATGGTTTCTTATATATTCTGAGCATTAGATTAAAAAATAAAATGAGTATTCATTGAATAAAAAATATGTTATTCGTTGTAATCTCTTTTTAAATTTTTTTTATAAATTTATGCACTTGAAATTTAGTATATTAATTAAAATGGATTAACGAATTTCATTACAGGTACAATTTAAAATATTTTACATTTATTTATCGAGTAATTTTAATTCAAATTTTATGAAAGTTAAATATTCAATAGAAAGTGATAATAAATAGAAATAATAAATAGAAATAATAAATAGTAATATAAAAAATAGAAATATATGTTTTCTATTACCAGCATAGATGCTGAATTCATTTTTTATAATAAAGCATCGACGCGTTTTGATCTGGGTTTCAATTCTTTTTTGAGGTGCAAAAAGTACAAAAATTTTCGATGATTATAACGGATGACTGAAAACTCCAGAAAAATAAAATTTCCAACACTGTAAAATTTCTGAATTGGAAAATTTCCCGATAATAAAATTCCGAACAGAAAACTGCCAAATTATAAAATATCCAAAGTAGAAAATTCCTCAATTAAAACAATTATGAAAATATTTTTTCAATAGATATAATTTATTTATTTATTAAACAAAAAATAATCAAACATATTAAACAAAAACAATTTTCTAGATGTTATTAGCTTTTGATCATTATTGTTTGAATAAAAATAACTATAAATATATTAAAATTGTACAAAAACATAAATTTCAACAAACCTGCGAACAAAGTTTACAGAATTCAACTTAGATCTGATTTATCTCCAAATTCCTATGCACATTTCCGAACAGAATTGTTCATCCAGAAATACATTTCTTGAATTATTGTTCTTTTTAATTAGAACAATAATTTTTTAAAACCTTAAACATTAAAAAAGTTTGTTTCTTTGATAAAATATTTGATTCTTTTATTTTTAATCAATAAATAATATGTATTAAACAAACAATTTTTCTCATTGTTTAAATTCAGGAATTTTATAATTTGGTAATTTTCTAGTCCAGATATTTTATATTACAGGTATTTTCTGTCGAGAATTTTCGAATTCGGCATTTTTAAATTTCTGCAATTTTATAATTTTAGAAATTCAATTATTAGGTTATTTTCCAAATCGAAAATTTTACAGTTTCGGAAATTTCATTTTTCTAGATTTTTCAGCTAGCCCTTAAAATTTCCGAAAATTTTTGTATTTTTTGCATTTTCAGAAGTTACTGAAAACCAGTTCGAAACGCGCTGATGCTTTATTATGAAAAAAATGCAACAACTATGCTAGTAATTAAGAAATATATGTTTTTATTTTTTATATTTTGATTTATTATCTTTATTTATTATCAGTTTCTATGCAATATTTAACTTTCATAAAATTTGGATTACAATTTCTCGATAAATAAATGTTAAATATTTCGAATTATACCTGTAATGAATTTCGTTTATATATTTCTATTAATATAGAAAATTTTAAATGTACAAATTATTAACAATAATTTAAAAAATCAAAAAAGATTACATTAAAAAACATGTTTTTTATTTACTGAATACTCATTTTTTTAACCTAATGCTCAGAATATATTGAAAATGACCTAAGAACTACTTGAACATGCTAGAATATAATTTTTTTCAATTAGGAATAATAATTGACAAAAATTTATTTTCAAACATTTCAAATAAGAGCGCGAAAAGCAGCTAATAAAGCGCCTTATGCAACGCATGCGTAGTAAAACAGAGGGCTCGTGTTAGGAGCACTGAACCCAGATTCTATATTTCAGTGACAGTTCATGCCATCGACATACAGTACTAGACCGCTAGCTATGGCTGTCGAAAGTGGAACAGGAAATAGAAAGAGAGGACGGAACGAGAAAGTCGATCTGTTCTTTTCTAGGGATGCGATTGGTGATTGGTGGATTGATCATTTTATAATAAAAGCAGGTGGAAGGCGAGTAGAGCTGATCGTATTCTTGGAAAAGGACAGATTAACTTTCTCGTTCGGTCCTCCCTTTCTATTTCCCATTCCACTACTTATGGCCGTAGCTAGCGGTCCAGTACTATCTGTCGATGCTTCCTGCAGTGCTTCCAATTTTAAGTCCCCAACCCTACTGCGCATGCGTCGTTTTGAATTTCTGATTAGCTATATAGCGCGCGCTTATTTAAAATATCTAAAATATGCAAATTAATTGTTTAAAATTTGCAATTTATACATAAGGTTTCACTTTAAATTTTGACACAGAAAAATGTGATACTTATTTCTTGAGACAAATAATTTGTCTTGCTTTGATGTTCGATAAGAAATATTTTTTCTATACTTTATAATTATTAATCATTCAAAACAATTATTTGCATATTTTAGACATTTCAAATAAGCGCGCGCAATGTGGCTAATCAGCAATTCGGTGGGACGCATGCGCAGTATGGTTAGGGACACAAATTGGGGCACTGAGTTCACGCACGTTTAACGTTCACATGTGCTATACGTTACGTCATTGAAATTTGATTCTCAGTTCGGTCCTTTTGTGATCCAAAAAAGTGGTACTAAAACGTCATTTAGTGGAATCAAAATAAAGTAGCATTAGAATAGAGCCACGTGAGACTTCATTTTTGGAGTACTGTTTCAGTACCGAAAACAGGCCTTGAAATGATACTTTTTTACAGTGTATGGTCAAACAAACATTTGATTGATTAAAACAAATATTTATTTGATTCAAACAAAATTTATTTGATTCAAAAAAATTTTATTTGAATTTCTAACGATTATTCACTAACTAAGCATTACTAAAAAACTACTGTTTCGGTTATTTCAAGCATATACTAATTCGAAAGTGAAAAACTATACTTATTGCTTAGTTGATGTATATGAATTTATTTAAGGATGTAAATAAAATAAATCCATTTTTTCAAATTATATATAAAAATAGCGCAAGCCCCATAAAGTTCAGCGAGTATTTCCCATTAAAAAAATACGTTTTTGTATATTTTATTTAGAATCGTCAATATTAGTTGAATCGAGTTAAAAGTCAACACCAATTCTCTTCACAATTAGCCATAGAATACAAATAAAATATTAATTTTTTAATATTACCCCCATAAGTTTGTTTCATCGGGTCAATGAGTTTTTTGCAGTTTTTTTTTATGCAACTTGTTTCTGATACATAAGATACTACTTTATACTAATAATAAGATGTTTGTATAAATTGTTTCAATAATTTATTATTGTCTTAAGCAATTTCCTCTTAGAATAGAGATGGAAAGTTACCGTTTTTTCAAAAAAAAATTTACTTTTTGTCCAATTTTCAATTAAAGTGAGTTAAGTCATTACTTAAAGTTTAAGAAATGGATTGTTTAAACTATTTTTTTTTAATTGCTAATATTCAATTTAAGAAATGATAAAAAGTTGCAGTTTTTTCCTAACTGTACAACTATGTGTCTTCTTTTCATTTAGGCTGAGTTAATAAATAATTCAGTTTAATAAAAATAATTATTAACATTAATTATTATTGTTTATAACTATCTTCAATAAGTCTGAAAAAATTGCGGTTTTTTTAACTCTTAAACTTGTTAACCACTTTGCACTTAGCGAGGGTATAATTAATGCAAGTTAACAAACATGATTATTTCAACAATTAATCATTATTTATAACTTTCTTCTCTAATGTTAAACACAATTAACTCAAACAAAAGTCTATATTACACAAGAGACAAAAATAAAGAATGGAATAATTAGCAGTAGGTGGAAGGACTTTTGTTACAAACAACAATTAATTGCTTAAACAACTACTTTTGTTATTTTGCATTAATAATTACTTCCCTGAGTAAAAAAGGAAAAAAAGTTAAAATTTTTTCAAAAAACGCAGCTATCTGGCATTAATATAGATTAAAATAGGTATTAACAATGATAATTTGTACAAACAATCATTTTTACTTAATATAATTAATTATTCAGTCACTGCAAGTGAAAAATAGACACATAGTTTAACATTCCAAAAAAACGGCAACTTTCTACCATTAAGCAAAGAGAATATCATTAAAAAAAAGTGCTTAAACAATTATTTTTGTTAACTTAAATTAATCATTATTTCACTCTAATTAAAAAAAGGACAAAAAGTTTTAAAAATTCCCCAAAAACGTAAATATCTAGTAATAATATGGAAAAAGATATCTATAAACAATAATGATTATTTAAAATAATTATTTTTGCCTTAATATATCAAATAATAATGCACACCAAGTGAAAAGTGGACAAAAAGTTGAAAATTTAAGAAAAAACTGCAATTTCTGGCATTACTCAAAGAGAATGTTACTAAAAATAATAATTAATTGTTCGAACAATTATTTTTGTTGACAATAATCAAGTATTACCTCACTTTAATTAAAAATTAGTCAAAAAGTGGAAAATTTGTGAAAACCCCGTTACTTTCTATCTCTATTTTAGAAGAAAATTGCTAAAAACTGTGATTAATTGTTTAAACAATTTATGTAAAGATCTGATTATCTGTATAAAGAAGCAATTCATCTATTAGAAACAATATGCACTTAGAAAACTGCAAAAAAAATCATAATTAGCTCCAAAAACTCGCAATACCCACTTTTTCACTTATGATGTTTTTTTGGGACCCTCTAAAACAGACTTATTTAGGTGATATTTGAAAATCAAAATTTTATTCGTATTCTATAGATAATTGTAAAGAAAAATATTAAGTTTTTACTCTTTCAGGTAATTTGGACGATTACGAATAAAATTCACAAAAATGTATTTTTTTCTTATGGGAAATATGTGTTAAACTTCATAGGGCTCGCACCATACCCCACTCTTCCCTCTATCATTACACCGATATTAATCATTGCAGTTGAAGATTCATTATTCTAGTTAAAAATTTAATATCACTTTAGTGACAATCTTCCTTTGCATAATATGCATGTTATAAA
>JAUELO010018196.1:0-11166 GCA_032357855.1 Amphibolips quercusostensackenii
AATTCTAAAATCGGTGCATAATTGCGTTCTAAATGTCATTTTGAACCTCGTTTTCCGATTTCACCCCACTGTGCAACCCAGCGCAGCGAATGGTCTTTTTTAAATAATAGGTGATTTTGTAAGAAATCCTTATATCTTTGTTCAACAAAAATTATTAGAGGAGAATTTCACGAAAAACTGAGTCAAAAAATAGTTCAGACCTTTATTCAGGCAAAATTGGACAATTTTTAATTCGAACTTTTATGGTTTAAAAATGTATTATTTCATTTCTAATACCTCCAAATTTCAACAAAATCAAAATATTAGTTCCGAAAACGACAATAATTAGAACAAAATTCATCACAGAAATTTAATCTAGTGTAACTCGTAAAATATTGATTTTGATTGATTTTTAAATTAATTTTTGGAAAAACTAAAAGATTTACATATTATTTTGAAAATTGAATCATACAAATTAGAGCAAATATTTATTCACATAAACTTAAAGTACATAATAAATTTATTCTACTTAATTAAAAATAATTAAAATTAAACTTAATGTAATTCGTATATGTGAAAAAAATTACCAGCTAGTAATTAATTAATCAGTTCACAAAATAAGAAGCATTATACTATAATTTTCATTAAAACATTCAAATAATATTTCCTTTTTTTTAATTCGGACTTTTTATTTCTAAAAATGTTATTAATTAATAACTTTTTAAACTATTCTAAGATAACGCAAGTTTGAAAAGAATCAATTAATAATTAATCAATCAGTTCACAACATAAAAAGCATTAAACATTATTTTCATTGAAACATTCAAATAATTTTTACTTTATTTTAAATGTAAAATTGCATTTCTTAAAATTTTAATTATTAATAATCTCTTATACTAATTTCAGAAAACATTTAAACATATGTACATATAATTTTAAAAATTGAATTCAGATATTCATTTCCCAACATCACAAACTTCGACAAAAATGACATAGTTGGAATAGAGGTATTTCGAATATAACTAAACTTTCATTATACAAATTATATAGCCAATATTCAATTGCATAACCTCAAACTGAATAATCAATTTGTGTACTCAATTGAAAAAAATTAAGGTAAAAGCTTTATGTAATTAAATACTGTGAAAACAATTAGTGAGCTCATAATTAATTAATCAATTCACAAAATACAAAGCTCTAAACTGTAATTTTCATCAAAACATGCAAATAATTTTTACTTTATATATTTTTTTTAAATTTGAACTTCTATTTTCGTAAATTTGATTTATTAATAACCTTTTAGTCTTATTCCAAAAAATTCAAGTTTTAACAGAATCAGTTGAAAATTATTTAATCAGTTCACAACACGAAAAGCATTAAACAATTATTTTCATTGAAAGATACAAATAATGTTTATAATATTTTTTTTTCTTTTGAAATACCGTGTCTGTAAATTTAATTTATTAATAAGCCTCGAGACTAATTAAAAAAAATTAAAATATGTCTACATATATATTAATTAATCAGTTCAAGACATAAAAAGCAATTAAACGTTATTTTCATTAAAACATTCAAATAATTTTTACCTAATACTTGTTTTTTATTTGTGTATTAAGAGAATTAACCGCACAAAAAATACATAAATTGTACTTTATAATATAGAACTGAGATAGTGCCATGAACTGACACTATTTGTCATTCATCTAGTAGAATATATTACAATAATATCGGCCGAATGGATAAGGAATATAGAAAAATACTGAAATACTTTTTACGCCGTGTATTGAGAAATTCAATCATAACGTCCAAAGACTCAATATCTTCGCTAACAACTTACATACCTAAATTAATGAAATTTATTAAAATTAATTAAATGCATTTTCCGTATTAAAAAAATTGATAATCGTGTAAAGAATATTATTAATTTCACTTAATTATTGCGTATATTATTTATTATTCCTTGAATAATATATAACGTATTGCGCATAACAAAAAATATGATTTTATTACGCATAATAATAATTCATTTTGAAAAATTAATTATTTTACTGAATTATCCGCGATCGATAAACGAGATCGATTAATCAAATACATTTTACATGTTAAGCAGATTGAATTTTAGCAGATTGAATTTAAGTATATTGATAATTCCTTGAATGATATTTTACGTATTGAGAATAATAAAAATATATTATTCTATTATGCATAATAATCATTTATTTAAAAAATTGATCATTTTACTTAATTATCCGTGCTCGTTAAACGAGATCGATTAATAAAATACGTTTTACATATTAAGCAGATTGAAATTAAGCATGTTGATCATTTCTTTAATAATATTAATTATTTCACTTTATTATGAGAAAAAATGTAAGTATTACGCATAATAATCATTCATTGTAAAATAACAGTCGTCTTGATTATCCACGATCGATAAACGAGATCGATTAATTAAATACATTTTACGTATTTAACAGATTGATAATTCTGTGAAGAATATTATTCATTTTAATTAATTATTCCATATTTTATGCATTAAATATATCTGCATGGTTACAGCTGTTATTGAAAGTAATAGTAAAAATACATCAATTGAAATAATTATCGGCGATCAATAAAAGTAGAATCTACTTTTAAGTTTTATAAATTTGAAGTTTAAAAAAGAGGTCACCCTATGACCTACAAAATGACAGCTATCATGATTACTATCAATGAAGTTAGGTGTTTTTATATGAAGGATACTCTGTAGCAGAAATGTATAGGTTGGAAAAGGCGTCATCCAATCCTTCCAAGGTCAGAGTTTTCCATCCTCAAACAATTCAGGAAAAGATTCAAGCAGGCACGCGGGAACCTGCAACGAATCCGGAGTAGGGCAAGTTTGCACTGAACAAACTCTAGCATCACTCCGATATGAAGGTGATCAGCAAAGTATCATGAAAAGACGGTACTGTTTGAATCTCTATAGGTTTAAAACTACTTAGGTCCTGAATCCTGGAAGTTAAAACATCAATACTGTTCTCCAGGGATTTGATTTCTTAGTGAATCATAATCTGCCGGTTCTCATGCCTCTTTTGGAAAACAAACTTTCTGGATGGCACCACATACAATTTTATTCAAATCGTAATGAATAGTGACAAGTTTGAAATTTTCCTAATTTTAAGGTTGACTAAAGCATTTTGAATTGCTGTTGACTTATATCGTAAAAAAAAGTTCCTTTCAAGTTTTGCAAGTGCTCAAACTTTTCGAATTTTGGTGTAATCAAACAATTGTATGATGATAGTTTCGCAATATAGTTGATATCTAGTACCAATTTTTATCGAAGTGTCTTAATCATAAAAATATTTTTCTTTTTTCATTAAAAATTTTTAAAATGTGGAAAAGTATTTAACGTTTGGAATGTTTATTGAAATTAAAAATGTCATCAGGATACCTGCAAGTTTTTTTGTCATGTATTAGAAACTTTGACCAAAATTATTTAAAGTATGAAATACAATTTTTTCATATCTTGAAAGTGCTCTTACTTTCTTAATTTTTGTATAATTTAACAATTTCTTTGTGACAATTTAGCAATACATTTTAATATATATTAGACTATTATACGCGCGCGCTAACTTTACTATGAATTTACATCATTTACTCAATTTTCGAATAACTATTCATTTATTAAAATCTCTAAATCACTTATATTCTTGCTGTAATTAGTCTCTGTAGGAATAAATTCAGTGAATCCATGTAACGTGGAATTATTTCATTCACAATAACTATTATTAACCGTAAAGGGCCAGACGTAATTTGAATATTTTAAGTGCTCGACCTAATCAACGTACTTAATCTAGAAACAAATATCAACAATAATTATTGTAATTATAAATTCATAAACCAATAATGTTTTGTTGAAAATTTATTCTGTAAATATAAAATGAAGATCTAAGAAAACGCACGAAAAAGATCATGAATGAGGACGGCGTGGTGGTGCAAATGTAGACATGAAAATGCCTACAAAATAAATGTCAATACTTTAAACACACAGGATACATCATTATTATATTTAAAAACAACGCGTCAAAACTTATTGATAAATCATTCAAATATACTTTCATTTAAATGTTTGTGAATTAGGGCATCAAAATACTAAATCCCCAAATCATTTAAACATTATTACCTATAATTTTGAAAATTATATTCCGATCTGATACTCAGTTCACAATATAAAAATCATTAAACATGTATTTGCATTGAAATGTTTGAATAACTTTTACGTTATATTTTTCGATATAAAATTAAGTTTTTAAAATGTGATATATGAATAAACTTTTACACTAATTCTAACAATTGAAAATTTTAGTACAAAAATAACAGGTTATCAAAATACATTGCTTAATAATTAAAACATATGTACATATAACTTTAAAAATTAATTCAAATATTTATTTCACGGCTATTATAGTGAATCAGTACAATAAAAAACATTGCTAATTCATTATAACATTATTACCTATAATTTTCGAAATTATATCCCAAACCGATACTTAGTTAACAAAAATAAAAATTATTAGCCGATTGCTTGCATTTGAACTTGTAAATAATTTTAAAGAAACATTAACGTACGAAAATACATCGCTAAATAATAAGAAAAAAATCTAGCTGTAATTTTTAAAATTGAATTTAGATACATGCTTCTCTTTTTTTATGGTTATATTAGTGATAGATTAAATCCCACTTCCTCATGCTTTAGGAAAGTGAATTAAAAAAATTAAAACTTCAATAAATTAAAGCTTGAAATCTCCTCTTTAAAATAAGACCAAGAACATAATAAAATATTCACTTGTTATCGAATTATAATAAAAAATGTGAGAGTTGGCGTCCAATTTACACCTTTATTTTTTAACAACGTGCAGAAGACAAAAGACGTAAGAATATAGTCACCACCGGACCATCCAATTTTCGTCGATATTTTAAACTTTAATTTAGAGAATCTTTCATTTTATTCCATCTCCATACCTGAAGCGTGCAGGTAGTGGAATTTGATAATCGGCAATTAATCAGAAACATTTAAAATAATTATATAATTGTAATAGAGAGATATATATTAAACATAAATAAACTTTAATTATGCAGAATATAGCCAGTATTTAATTGCATAACCTTAATGTAATTATACAATTCATGTTACTTAACAAAAAAAGTTACACTCAATCTTCATGTATTTTATTATTGTGACAAAAATGAATCAGTAATTACTGAGTCAGTTTACAACATAAGAGTCAATAAACAATTATATTCATTAAAATATTCAAATAATTTTTCCCTTATATTTAAACTAAAATTTTGATTTTGAAGTCTGAATTCAAATACTTATTTTACTACATCATAAAGATTGATATATTGATTATACCCAATATTCAATTACATAACCTTAAAGTAAATAATCAATTCATCTACTGAATTAAAAAAAATTAAATCTTTATGTAATTTAATGCTGTAAAAATAATTAACCAGCTAATAATTAATTGATCAGTTTACATAAAAAAACAATAAACTATAATTTTTATTGAAACAATAAAATAATTTAACTTAATATTTCTTTTTTCATCTTAACTTTTATTTCTAAAATTTTAATTTATTAATAACTATTTAAACTAACTCCAGAAAATTTGAGTTTTAACAGATGCAGGTTATAATTAAGTAACTATTTTACAATATAAAAAGCGCTAAACGATTATTTTCATCGAAATATTAAAATCATTTTTACTTTATATACGTATTTGTTTCAACATTAATTTCTGAAAATTTGGTTTATTAATTAGGGCCAGTACACTTCAGAAATATCAGAATCTGAATGTGGTCGTTCAATTTGGATGAAACTTGGTGAAATGGCAGTGTTATATAGGTAATATTTTATTATTTTGACCCCAAATAATTTTTAAATTTCCAAAATTTTAAGAGTGACGTCATATTGCATATTTGGGTTTGATTTTTTTGAATTATTGAAATTTCCGAAACCGATTGTTGGATTTTGTTGAAATTCAAAAAGGTTAGAGATAAACTTATAAATTTTTAAAATATTAAATTTCTGATAAAAAATGATAAAATTTTGCCTGAAAAAAGACCAGATAAATTTTTTATTCAACTTTTGTGAAATTCTCATCTCTTGATATTTGCTAAATTAGGATATGAAGGTTTCTCATAAAATCACCTTTCTTTTAAAAAAAGTTGATGAAGACTCTTCTGATTCTAGTGATATCGTCGATAGAAGCTGCAATTTTTTTTATCTTATTGCAACGTTTTTTTTCATGCTCAGCGTGGCTTGTGTCTAATACTTAGGGGTGCTTAAAATAAAAAAAATGTTAAATTGTAATGGTAATTATTATAATAAAGTTGTATTAACAAACGCTGAGAACATTTCTAATCAAAATTATTGAAATAGACTAAATATTATTTTTTACAGGTATAAGCTAGAATATATTCCATCTGATTCACGCAGCCTTTTTTCAATAACGGTCACAGCCGATGCATTAATCTTATGTAACCAACTAAGCAATCGGTCGCAATTGCCAATTACCTTTTAAGAATGCCGATTCAAATAATTTTTACTGTTGATTCAGTATTCAAACGCATTCAATCGATTTTTGTTTCCTGGCTTGACCAAAGAAAATATGCCTCCCGATATTATTTGATAATTTTAGAAACAAATTATTTAAACAAATTTCCATGACGAACATTTGAAGTCTACAAAAAATAGTTTCATCTCTTAGTTGTCCTTTATTTACGTTGTTAGGGAGATTTATAAGAATTTAGTACGGAAAGTTTGTCATTTAGTATTATTTGTTAATTTCATGAACAAATGTATGAAAAATTGTCAACCAGTGTTAGTAGTGATATGATTTTACGGTTGATGTGTACCATAATCATTTGTTTATATAATTTGTTTCTAAATGTAATAAATAGTATCAAATTATATATTTACAAAACTAAACTTTACTGCCAATATAATTTAGGGACAATTAGGAGATAACATGTTCTTTACTTCAAATGTACACACTGGGAATTTGCTTACATAATTTGTTTCTAAAATTAATAAATAATATCGAGAGACATATTTTTGTAATCAAGTATTACATTTTCCTTAAAAGTAAGTAATGTTTATGCCGAAATATCCTTTACAAATGAGCAATCTATAATATACGGTGTTTGTTAATAGAACTTCTTTATAACAATTATCATTACAAGTCAACATTTTTTTTCATTTCACTTACCCGCAAGTATTAAATCCAAGTCTCGCTGAGCATGAGAAAAATTTTTCCCAGAAGATAAAACAAAATTTGCACCTTCTGTCTTTTGTGATTGGCCGCACCGACAAAGGTCTCACTAAAATGACATCTCTGAAACCAGAAAAGTCTCCATTAATATTTTTAAAGATGATTTAATACATATTCTAATTTAAGAAAAATTAAAAGGTACAAATTTCGCGAAAAATTTAATCAATAATTTGTTTTGACATTCTTTAAGACAAAGTTTCACAATTTTTTATGTTAAGTCTCATGGCTTAAATATAAATAATTTTATCTGTAGTAGATCCAAATTTGAACAAAATTTAAGCATGAGTTCTGAAAATGTCAACAATTAAAAAAAATTTAATTCGAAAATTCAATATGGCGTAACTCTGAAAATAATTCTCTTTTTTTAATTCTTCCGGGCCAAAATGTATTTTCATAGAACTATATTTTCATCAATTTTTATTAAAATCGAACTAACGCTATAACAGCACAAGCATTTTAAAAACTTACATAATTGTGAAAAAAATATTTCAAATATAAATCAGCTTTTATTATGCGAATTATAAACAATATATAATTGCATAATTTTCAAATAAATTATCGATACGACTTCATAGAGGAAAATTGAAATTAAATCTTTATGTAATTTAATAATGTAAAAAAAATTAATTAGCCAATAATCGATTAATCAGTTCACAACATTTCTGAAAATTGACATTGAACAATTATTTTAATTTAAACATTCAGATAATTTCTGTATAATATTTCTTTATTTAATTGAAATTGCATTACTATACAGTTGCATAATTTATTTATTATATGTGACTCTTTTGAAGAATATTAACCTTCAACCTTTGTGTAATTTAATATTGAACTTTAATCTTTATGTACTTTGATATTATTAACAAAATTAATCAGCTATTAATTGAGTAATCAGTTCACAACATAAAAAGCATTAAATCATTATTTCTATTGAAACACTAAAATAATGTTTACAGTATATTTTTTTCTTAGTTTGAAATTGCATTTTGATACATTTAATTTAATTATAACCTTTAAAACTAATTTAAAAAAAAAATAAAATATATGCAAATATAATTTAACAAATTGAATTCACATAATTATTTAACAACATCACAAATATTTGATGTTTACAGTATATTTTTTTTTTTTAGTTTGAAATTGCATTTTGATACATTTAATTTACTAATAACCTCTAGAACTAATTTAAAAAAAATTAAAATATATGTACATATAATTTAAAAAATTGAATTCACATAATTATTTAACAACATCACAAATATTTGAAATTACGTTTTGATACATTTAATTTACTAGTAACTTTTGAAAATAATTTTAAAAAATAAAATATATGTGCATATAATTTAAAAAATTGAGTTCACATAGAGGAGGATGGCCTAACTCAGACCCCCTAAATAGTTTTGCGCACAGAGAGAGCAAATCCAAACCGAGTTTCATGAAACATATTTCGTTTGAAAGGGTACTCATTCTAGCAACTTACTCCCACAAAACAAATTTTTCATCTTTCCTCTTCTATAACATGAAAGCTAAAATGTGATAGTCTTCATTTCCGACATGTCGAAAAACCATGGCCTAATTCCGACCCCTCCCTGGCCTAACTCCTACCTCCCCTTTTTTTAAGAAAAATACATATATTAAAGCAAATTTAGGTATAGTTAATCAAAATACTGCTATGTAAAAATAAAACATGATATTTATTCAATACAATATTCAGTTTGAAAGTAAAAATTAATAATCATTTTTATCGCTGTTTTCGGATTCACAGTACACTGAGTGGCCTCCTTGCTGAGACCAGATATTAGCTCACGTGACTGTAAATTTTGCGATCTTAACCCTCTAGATAGCACTTTTATCAATCTTTATTAATGCAGATTGTAAAAAAATTCCTGCGAAATTTGTTTTTCCCAGTTTATTCTCTGCAGCTCCTGATTAATATATTATTATTTGGGTACTTTCGGGGGTAACTCTCTCCTACTTGGAAAATTAAAACGACATGATCAGTAATAACGTGATCAAGACAACATAAAGTATGGATTTAAAGGTTCTGTTCTCAAAATGCCAGGTAAAAAAGAGATTCTATAAGAAATTTTTGCTTAGCAAAGCGTTTTACGACGAGAAGTGGAGTGAAAAAAAGCTGCCGTGCAAATGAAATAAAGCGTATCTGCAGTTCAGTTAAGTCATCTGTCACTTTTACGAATCTTTAAAATGGGATCCAAATAGCCTGAATTCTCAAAGATTTTATGAATAAACATTATGTATATCGTATTGCAAAGTGGATATTCTATAAACACCGTGAGAATCATAGACATTTGAGTACTATTGAAAAGACTAGTAAAAGTGATGGATGACTTATCGGAACGGCAGATACGCTTTATTTTATTTAGACGGAAGAATAATAGTCAGAATAATAGTTAGGCCACTATTAGGAGGTCGCATTTGGACCACGTGATTTTCCAATCAAAAAGTAAATCTGGAAAATATTATTCACTGGCTTTCTTGACTTACCTCCTAGGTTTCAAAAAGAGGAGACCTCGAACTTTCGAAAATAGTCGGATATACGCGTGTACATGAATACGTACAGTTGCCAGCAAGATTTGGATAGGAACGACAAAGCGAATCGACGCTTGCCAAAAACACGTCCTTGTTCATAACTTAAAAAAGACTTAACTCAAAGTGGTGGGACCAACATCTAAAATGTCACTAATGAATGGTGCTTTAAAGAGCACGGTAGGTATGGGCATCAGTGTTGACACAATGGCGCAAGAAGGAGGGGGGGGGGGAGACTTAGTAGACCACAGCACAGTGGGGAAAAAATTATTTTTTTTAGTTCAAAATAACGTACAGCCCATAAATATTAACCGATTTGGACGAAAAAATCTAGAAGAACAGCTGATAAGATTTTTAAGAAAGTTGTGAAGCCTGATTTCTAAATTAGGCTTTTAATTTTTTTTGTAAATAAACAAATATGACGAAAAAAATGGCCATTTTTTCTATTTGATGTTCCCGGTGCTCGTCAATGACAAGAAAATTATTAAAGTCGACTAAATTTCATAGAGTAACATTATTTTAAGATGTTCCGATATTATATAATTACCAACAAAAATTTTTATAAAAAAATTATTTGTTGAAAAAATTTTTTCTACAATTTTCCATAATTTTTCGTTTTTTAAGTTAAATCGCGATAAATTTGAATAAAAACAATATAATAATAAAGATGTTTTTTCTTAAGATCATTAGTGTTAATTTTATAAACAAATTTAATAAAAAAATGCATTAATCAAGCATTTGTCGACAGAAAAATTCGTTCTTTCGATGTCAATTTTTCAAATTGAGAATTTTATTATAATTTCAGTTAAATTCATAATTTTTTAATGAACTTATGATTTTATTACTGAATCTAATAAACAAATGCATTATTTGGGCATTTGTCGGCACAAAAATTCTTTTTTTTTAATGTCAGTTCTTGCATTTTAGAACTGGTAATTTCAGCAACATTCATAATTAGTTAATAAATTTTATGATTTTTAAAAACAAATTAGATAAATAAATGCATTAATTAGGCATTTTTCGACAGAAGTTTTTTAAATTTTATTTTAACTATTCTAATTGCAAGCTTCATAATAATTTTAGCAAAATTCATAATTATTTAATCAATTAACTTTTTTTTTATTTAGTAAAAAAATGCATTATTCGGTCATCTGTCATAAAAAAATTGTATTTAAAAAATATATAATATTTGTTAACTAATTATGAATTTTGCTGAAATTATCATGAAGTTACCAATTAAAAAGATTGACATCGAAAAAAACGAATTTTTCCGTCCATGATGCCCGGATAATTCATTTCTTTGTTGAATTTGTTTTAAAAA
>JAUELO010018205.1:0-11166 GCA_032357855.1 Amphibolips quercusostensackenii
GACTGTCGCAACTTCGCCGCGCCAGTCCCCCACTCACGTGCATTGGATCTCACAAGAGGGGGCGATGGTTGGGGCCCCCTCGTCTCCACCCCTTTTTTTTCAAGAAATCAAATCTCCCCGGGCTTTCGCCTAAGCTACATTTCTCTGTCTTCTCCGCTCCCACACTTTGTCCGAGTAAAGAAGACCTAAAACAAGGACCCCCCCCCTAGATCTGTATTAAACAATATTGTTAAAAATTCTTTTTTTTTTATGTTTGAAATTAACTTTTTCAATTAAAAATTAAACTGTTCTACTTTTGGTTGAAAATTGAAAGCTTTTGATTAAAAGAAAATTAATCTCCATGAATAAAAATACATCTTTTTGCTTGAAAATTCAACAGTTTGTAATTTTTTCTCTCTCTTGACCTCTTTTTTGGTTGAATTAAACTGTGTTCGATTGAAAATAAAAATCTTTTTTTGTTGAAATATTGGCTGCCACATTTTTCATTTACAATTAAATCTTTTTTGCAATGAAAATTTAATTACTTGATTAAAAGTAAACTTTTCAGTTCAAAATTAAATTTTTTGGTTCAAAATTCGTTTTTTGTTTGGCTAAAATTTAATATTTTTACTTCAACTGTTTTGTTCAAATTTTGTTTTTTTAGTTGAGAATCAATTTTTTTAAACTGAAAATGTAACTATTCCAATTGAATATTTCATCATTTAAATTGCAAATTCACCTCTTTGGTTGAAAACTGAGCTATTTGGTTGATTTTTTCTTTCCATGAAAGTTATTTTTTTACTAAAAATCAAACAATTTAATTAAAACTTCAACTATTTTGTTAAAAATTTTTTTGTTGATTGAAAATTTATCTGTTTAATTTAAAATTTAATTATTCTTATTAAAGATTCATAATTTTTGTTAGAAATTCATGTCGTTGGTTGAAAAATGATCTATTTTGTTCAAAATTCGGGTTTTCTTTTGCTAATATTTAATTATTCTTAAATTGAATATTTAACTATTTCAGTCGAAACTTTAACTATTTTGTTGAAAATTTGTTTTTTGGTCGAGAATTATTATTATTCTGTTTTTTCAACTGAAAATGCAACTATTCAAATTGAATATTCCATCATTTTAGTTGAAAACTTATCTCTTTGGTTGAATATAATTTTTTTATCTGAAAATTTAATTACTTCATTTTTGGCTGACAATGTATATTTTTTATTTGAAAATTGATGTATTTCGTTGAACATTTATCTCTGTTAGTAGCAAATAATTTTCTGAGTTGAGATTTCATCTTTTTTGTTTAACATTTGACATTTTGTTGAAAACTAATTTTTTAACTAATAAAATTTATCTTTAATCAATATTTTTGGTTAAGAATTCAAGTATTGCAATTAATTAATTAATTTGTCTAAATTGCAATATAAAATTAAATGAGAAGGATTCTTTATCAGTAAGAGTATCTTTATGTTGCTGTATTTAACTATTTTGGTTAAAATTCGTTTTATGTTTGAAATTAATTCCTTTAATTGAAAATTTGACTGTCATTTTTTTGTTAAAAATTGATCGTTTTTAAATGATAATTTAAGTATATGGTTAAAAGTTTTTTTCTTTTTGACAGAAAATTAATCTTCATGGTTGAAAATAATAAAAAATTTAAATATTTTTTGTTCAAATATCAAATACTACATTTTTGGTGCAGAATTCATAATTTTTGGAATAAAAATTGAATTACTTGGTTGAAAGTTAATCTCTTTGCTGAAAATTCATTTTTTGGTTGAAGATTCATCATTTCAGCTCAAAATTCGTTTCTTTTGTTGAAAAATGAGATATTTTGTTTAAAATTCTTTTTTTCTTTTGATGAAAATTAATTCTTGTACTGAAAATTTTATTTTATTTTTTTTTAGTTTTTACTGAAAATTCTATTCCAGTTAAAGTTTCAACTATTTTTTGAAAATTTGTTTTTTAGTTAAAAATTAATTTTTAAACTAAAAATATAACTATTGCAGTTAAATATTTTATCATTTTAGTTAAAAATTCATCTCTGTGGTTGAAAAATAAGCTATTTTTTGAAAATTCGTTTTTTTGGTTGAAAATTTGTTTTTTTGGTGAAAATTTGTTTTTTGGTGAAAATTTGTTTTTTGGTTGAAAATTAATATTTTTTGTTAAAAATTAAGTATTCCATTTGATCATTTATGATTTTAGTTGAAAATTCATCTTTTTGGTTTAAAAATAATCTATTAAAATAAAGGATTCATCATTTTAGTTGAAAATTCAGCACTTCAGTTGAAAATTTATTTTTTGTTATAGTGGAAAATTAATTTTTTTGACTGAAAAATTAAATACTCTATTTTTGGTTGACAATTTATCTTTTCTAGTTGAAAATTCATGTATTTTGTTAAGAATTTGTCTTTTTTTTAGTAGGAGTTATTCTTCTGGGTTATGATTTTATCTTTTTTGTTTAACATTCGACTATTCCAGTTAAAGGTTAATCATTTTAGTTAAAAATTTATCAGCTTGATTGAAGGTTAATTTTTTTAACTGAAAATTTAGCTATTCCGTTTTTGTCTAAAAATTTGTCGTTCTTAGTTGAAAATTGTACTATTTTTTGAAAAATCATGTATTTTGTTGAAAAATCGTATTTTTTGGTAGAAAATTAATCTTTCTGGTTAAAAAATCAAGTATTATAATTAACTATTGTTCATTTTAGTTGAAAATTTATCTTTTTAGTTGAAAATTTATCTATTCTAATTAAAGATTCATTATTTTTGTTGAAAATTCATTACTTGGGTTAAAAATTTGTGTTTTGTTTTTGCGGAAAATTAATTTTTCTGACTGAAAGTTGATCTACTCCATTTTTGTTTAAAAACTGATCTTTTTTTGTTCAAAATTAACTATTTGGTTCAGAATGCATGTATTTTTTTGAAAAATCATCTTTTTTTGTTAGAAATATCATCTTTTTTTCTAAAAATTCAACGATTTGTTTAAAAATTCTTCTAACTTATTAGCTAAATCTGTAGAATCTAAAATAGAAAATTATTTAGGATAAATTAGGAAAAATTATACCTGGAAAAAACTTTTGAAATCTGAAAAAAAACGTAGAATTGTCAATTTTTCCCAGGATTTGAGTAGACACCCTGTATTAAAATTTATTTGTGATTCTTGAAATAATCTGGAATTTTTTTGTTTCCTTCAGATGATCCTACTAGAAAATCACTATAATGTGGATTTGTGGACATTCGCACCGCCGGCTGTGATTTATAGTGGCATAACTTCCAGATGCATTTTAATTTTATCGAAAGTATGCTCGCTTTTATTAGAGTAAGTACATTTTTATTTACTGCGGTAAGATCTGGTCTGTTTTTTGATTTTTTAAATCTACTGAATATTTAAAAAAAAAATTTTTTTTCTAGATATCGAAAAAACACTGAGCGTCTGCGGAAATTGAAAGCGCAAAAGAAATTTTTAAGAGAATTAGACAGACTCACTACTTACGCTAATGATTTTGTAGGAGCACTGTGGTATGAAGAGGTAAGCACATTTAAATATTAACTAGACAAAAAATTAATTTTTCTATCTAAAAAAAAATTTTTAATTATTTTCTCACGCAATTTCTAAATTAAAATATAAAATTAAAATTGATACAAAATTTTTGTAGCTCTAGTATATCTCATCTAAAATAATAGAAAAGTGAGGACAAATTTTTTTTTATTTGTTAATAAAAATTGATGTCTTAACTTCAGAATTTAGAATATGTATAATATTTTTGAAAAATATATGGACAAACCGTTGCATTTTTTTTATCGAAAATACCAATTTTCAACCAAAGTGATGAATCGTTGATCGATAAAAATGAAGTCTCAAGAAAAAGTGTAATAATTGTTAATATCCTCAAAAATATTTTTTGTTTATGTTTTGAAAACAGTTGAACTAAACCAAAAAATACAAATATTCAACAAATTAGTTGATGCATTAAAAACAAAACGACTAATTTTTTAACCAAAAAGAGGAACTGTAAACAAAAAAGTTAAATTTTGAAGCAAAAAAAACGATTTCCTGCAAAACAGTGGAGGTTTAAATCCAAACATATCAATTTTTAACAAAAAAATTGAATTTTCATCCCAAATAAATGAATTTTTTATTAAAATGATGAATCTTCAAGCAAAAAAAAAAATATTTTTTTTTTTAAGCAATTAGTTGAATTTCCAGTCCAGAAAGTGGAATTTCTACTAAAAAAGACCAATTTTTAAAAAATGTATGAATTTTCAACTAAAGAGAATACATTTTTTACCAAAAAAAGAATAGTTCAATTTTCAGTGAAAAAATCAATTTTCAAACAGGAAAAAAAAAGAAATTTTAAACAAATTTTTAACGTTTTTTAATCAAAAAAGATTATTTCAGTCAATAAAGAAAAAAACTCTTATCCAAAAGGTTAAATTTTCTATAACAAAAAAACAATTTCCTGAAAAACAGTGGATTTCTTAACCCGTGAATTTAATCCGTCAAAAATGAATTTTCAACCCTTAAAAAACACATTAAAAAATAGTTTTCAATAAAAAAGTGGAATTTTCAAGCAACAAATATTTTTCAGTCAATGAAGAAAAAAAATCTGATCCGAAAGATTAAATTTCTATGTAAAAAAAGTTCTTTTGAAAAACAATGAAGTTTTTAAACTGTAAATATCAATTTTTAACAGTAAAATTGAATTTGCAACCCCAGAGAGACAAACTTAAAACCACAGAATTAAGTTTTTAACTAAAATGATGAATCTCCAATCAAAAAATTTATTTCTAATCAAATAGATAAATTTTTAACCCAAAAGATGAATTTTCTACTAAAAAATATAAATTTCCAACCAAAAATAGAATAGTTCAATTCTAAATAAATATAAAATTTTTACAAAAATTAATTTTTATTAGGAGAGTTAAATTTTTACTAAAAATATGATCTCAGTCAATAAAAAAAAAATCTCATCCAAAAGGTTAAATTTTCAAGAAAAAAGAAACAATTCCCTGTAAAACAGTGGAGTTTTCAACCCAAAAATTCATCCGCAAAAAAATAAATTTTCAACCCGTTAAAAATGCACTTTTAACTAAAAAAATTAGTTTTCAATAAAAGGGTTTAATTTTCCACCAATAAATATTTGTCAGCTAATGAACAAAAATCTGATCCAAAAGGTTAAATTTTCAATAAAAAAAAAAACAATTTCCTGCAAAACAGTGGAGTTTTCAACCCGAAAATTCAATCCGTAAAAAAATAAATTTCCAGCCCGTTAAACGTGCATTTTCAACCCAAAAAAAATAGTTTTCAAGAAAAGAGTTAAATTTTTAACCAATAAATATTTTTCAGTCAACGATAAAAAAATCTGATCCAAATAATTAAATTTTCAAGACAAAAAAAAGAAACAATTTTCTGCAAATCAGTAAAGTTTTCAGCCCAAAAATATCAATTTTTAACAAAAAAATTGAATTGTCAACCAATGAAAGACGAGTTTTGGACAAAAGAAATAAATTTTTTACTAAAATCATAAATCTTCAACAGAAAAAAAAGTATTTTTGATCAAATAGATGATTTTTCAACCCAAAATATTATTTTTCTATAGAAAGAGACCATTTTTCAACAAAATACATGAATTTTGAACCAAAAATAGAATAGTTTAATTTTCAGTAAAATAAATTTTCAACTAGGAAAAAAATTATTTTAAAAAAGAAGAGTTTAAATTTTCAAGCAAAAAATATTTTTCAGTCAAATAAGAAAAAAAGTCTCATCCAATTTTTAAGCATTAATAAAGCAAAACAATTTTCTGCAAAGCAATGTAGTTTTCAATTCGAAAATATCATTTAAAAAAAAATTAAATTTTTTACCAAAATATACCAACTTTTTATCAAAATGATTAAATTTTCAACCCAAATAAAGACGGGTTTTGAACCGCAGAATTTAATTTTTAACTAAAAAGATGAATCTTTTACCAAAAAAAATTTATTTTGAATGAAATAAATGAATTTTTAACCCAAAGGATGTATTTTCTACTAGAAAAGACCAATTTTCAACAAAATACGATACATTAATTTTCAACTAAAAAAGATAAATTTCTAACCAAAAATAGAATAGTTCAATTTATAATTAAAAAAAAAAATTTCCACAAAAATTAATTTTTAACAGTAGAGTTTATTTCTTAACCAAAAAAATGATTTCAGACAATAGATGAAAAAATCTCTTACAAAATTTTATATTTCCAATAAAAAAAAAAACAATTTCCTGCAAAACAGTAGAGTTTTCAACCCGAAAATTCAATACGTGAAAAAATAAATTTTCAACCCGTAAAAAATGCATTATTAACCAAAACAAATAGTTCTCAATAAAAGAGTTAAATTTTTAACCAATGAATATTTTTCAGCCAATGAAGACAAAAAATCTGATCCAAAAGATTAAATTTTCAAGACAAAAAAAATTCTTCTGCAAAACAATGGAGTTTTCAAACCGAAAATATTCATTTTTAACAAAAAATTTAATTTCTAACCGAAAGATATGTACTTTCTACTAAAATTATTGAATTTCCAACCCAAGAAAGACGAGTTTTGAACCCGGAAAATGCATTTCTAACTAAATTGATAGATCTTCAACCAAATAGATAAATTTGTAACCCAAAAGATGAATTTTCTACTAAATAAGACTAATTTTCAACAATATACGATACATGAATTAACTAAAAAAGATACATTTTCCCAAAAAATAGAAAAGTTCAATTTTCAGTAAAAAATAAATTTAAAAAAAAATAATTTTTAAGAATAGAGTTAAATTTTTTTAGCAAAAAAATTATTTTAGTCATTAAAGGAAAAAATGTTATCCAAAGGTTAAATTTTCAATAAAAAAACACGATTTCCCGCAAAACAGTGGAATTTTGAACCCGAAAATGAAGTCCCTAAAAATGATTTTCTACAAAAAAAAAAAATTTCAACCCTTAAAAATACACTTTCAACCAAAAAAATTGGTTTTCAATAAAAGAGTTAAATTTTCAACCAATAAATATTTTGCAGCTAATGAAGACAAGACGTCTGATCCAAAATATTAAATTTTTAAGCCAAAAAAAATTCTTCTGCAAAACAGTGGAGTTTTTGAACCGAAAATATTAATTTTTAACCAAAAAATATAAACTTTTTACAAAAATAATTGACTTTTTAACCCAAGAAAGACGAATTTTGAATTAAAAAAATGAATTTTTAACTAAAATGATGAATCTTCAACTAATAAAATTAATCTTTTTATCCAAATAGATATATTTTCTACAAAAAAGACACATTTTCAACAAAATACGTGCATTTTCAACTTAAAAAGATAAGTTTACAACCAAAAATAGAATAGTTCAATTTTCAATTTAAAAAAATAATTTTTAACCAAAAAAATTAATTTTCTGAAAAACACTGTAGTTTTTAACCTCTAAAAATAAACAAATTTTTAACACATAAAAAAATACATTTACAACCAAAACAATTTAGTTTTTATCAAAAGAGTTTAATTTTAAACCAAAAATTTTTTTTCTTACATACAGTAGACTTTTCAACCCAAAAATATCAATTTAAAAAAAATTGAATTTTTAACAAAAAAATTAAATTTTGAACCAAAAATATCGACCTTCTACCAAAATGATTCAATTTTCAACCCAAGAAATACGGGTTTTGAGAAAAAAGAAATAAGTTTAACTAAAATGAATCTTGAATAAACAAAAAATTATTTTTTACTAGTTAAGTTTTCAACCTAAAAGATAAATTTTCTAACAAAAAAAGACTATTGTTCAATAAAATACGTTAATTTTTAACTAAAAAAGATCAATTTTTAACCAGAAATGGAATAGTTTTAACAGTTTCAATTTCAACCAGAAAAAAAATAATTTTTAACAAAAGAGTTAAATTTTGAACTTAAACAGATTTTTAAGCTAATAAAGAAAAAAAATATCGTTCAAAACGTTAAATTTTTAAGCAGGAAAAAAAACAATTTTCTGCAAAACAGTGGAGTTTCTAACCCAAAAATATCGAATTTTAACAAAAAAAATGGATTTTTCAATAAAAAAATATGAACTCTCTACAAAAATGATTGAATTTTCAACCCAAAAAGACAAGTTATGAACCAAAGAAATGAATTTTTAACTAAAATGACAAGTCTTCAACCAAAAAATGTATGTTTAACAAAATAATTGAATCTTCAACCCAAAAGATAAATTTAAAAAAATAAAATAAATTTTCAATTAAATACGTGAATTTTCAACTAAAAAAGATCATTTTTTTAACAAAAAAAAATAGTTTAAATTTCATTTGAAAAAATTAATTTGCAACCAAAAAAGTTAATTTTGAACCAAAAATAGAATAGTTTAATTTTCAGAAAAAAAATAATTTAAAAAAAAAGTTAATTTTTAGCAAAAAAAAAATAATTTTTAATAATGAAGTTAAATTTTTAATCAAACAAGATTTTTCAGCCAATAAAGAAAAAAAATTTCATCCAAAAGGTTGAATTTTTAAACCGAAAAGAAAAAACAATTTTCTGCAAAACAGTGGAGTTTTCAACCCAAAAATATTAGTTTGAAAAAAAAATTGAATTTTGAAACAAAAAATATGAACTTTCTACCAAAATGATTGAATTTTCAAACCAAGAAAGATGAGTTTCGAATAAAGAAATAAATTTTTAACTGAAATGATGAATTGTCAACCAAAATATTAATTTTCAACCAAAATATTAATTTTTAACCAAAATATTAATTTTTAATCAAGTAGCTAGTTGAATTTTCAACCCAAAAGATGAATTTTCTACCAGAAAAAGACTAATTTTCAATTAAATACGTAAATTTTCAAATAAAAAAGTTTAAAAAATAAATTTGCTACCAAAAAAATTAATTTTGAACCAAAAATAGAATAGTTCAATTTTCAGTAAAAAAATCAATTAAAAAAAATTAATTTTCAAACAAAATAATAATTTTCAATAATAAGGTTAAATTTTTAACCAAACAAGATTTTTCAGCCAATAAAGAAAAAAAACTCTATCCAAAAAGCTAAATTTTTTAACCAAAAAGAAAAAAAAAATCTGCAAAACAGAGAAGTTTTCAACCCGGCGATATCACTTTTTAACAGAACAAAAATTGAATGTTTAAACAAAAAATATAAATTTTCTACCAAAATGATTGAATTGTCAAACCAAGAAAGACGAGTTTCGAATAAAGAAATGAATTTTTAACTAAAATGATGAACAAAATATTGATTTTCTACCAAGTAGTTGAATTTTCAACCCAAAAGATGAATTTTATACCAAAAAAAAACCAATTTCCAATTAAATACGTGAATTTTCAACTGAAAAAGTTAAAAAAATAAATTTGCAATCAAAAAGATTGATTTTGAACCAAAAATAGAATAGTTTAATTTTCAGTTAAAAAAAGTTAATTTTCAACAAAAAAATTTATTAAAAAAAATCATTTTTAACAAAAAAAAATAATTTTCAATAACAGAGTTAAATTTTCAACAAAAAATATTTTGCAGACAATAAAGAAAAAAATTTGCATTTAAAATGTTAAATTTTGAGGCAAAAAAAAAAAATTTTCTGCGAAACAGTGGAGTTTTCAACACAAAAACATCGAATCTTAACGAGTTTTTAACTAAAGAAATGGATTTTTAACTAAAATGAAGAATCTTCAGCAACCAGAAAAGTTATTTTTAACCAAATAATTAAATTTTGAACCTCAAAAATGAATTTTTTACTAAAAAAGACCAGTTTCCAACAAAATGCATGAATTTTCAACAGCAACAAAAATAGTTTAATTTTTAATTAGAAAAATAAATTTTCAACCAAAAAGATAGATTTAAAAAAAAATAGAATAGTTTAACTTTCAGTAAAAAATAAATTTTTAACCAAAATAAAAAATTAATTTGCAACGAAATAGTTAAGTTTCCAACCAAAGGAATGAATTTCCAACCAAGAAAATATATTTTCTATCAAAAAAGATAAATTTTCCACAAAAGTGGAATAGTTTTTTCAGACCAAGAATTGAATGTTTAACTAGTATTATGTATTTTCAACAAAAAAAATGAGTTTTTAACGGAATAATTAAATTTTCAGCCTAAATAATTAATTTTGCACCAAAAAAGATAGATTTACTGCCCAAAATAGAATAATTAAATTTTCATTAAAAAAAATAAATGTTCAACCAAACAAATACATTTTTATCCCAAAAATTAAAGTTCCAACTAAATGAAACTACTTTTCTACGAAAAAAGACGAATTTTCAACCAAATAGTTAAATTGGCACCTAACACAGATTCATTTTGAACTTAAAACAGAATATTTAAGTTTTCAAAAAAAAAAAAATTTTGACCAATTAAGATAAGTTTTTACTGGAATAGTTAAATTTTCACCAAAAAAAAAGAAAATTTTAACCTTAAAATACGAGTTTTTAAAAATTTAATTTTATATCATTTACTTCCTAAAGTCCTTTAAAATTTTTTTTGAAAATCTCTTGAATCCCTTGAAATCCTTGAAAATCCCGTGACAAATTTTAAATCTTGTAAAGTACCGTAAAAATCGAAAATCTTTGAAATTATTTAAAAACCATTTGCTATTTTTTTAAATAAAATACCTACAAATCACTTGAAATACTCTGAAATCCCGTAAATTATTTTAAAATTTGTAATGTCTCTTACAAATGCCTTAAAGAATTTTAAAGACTTTGAAATCCTCTAAAAATTCTTGAAATATCTTGAAATCCTTTCAGATCCCTGAAATCGATTAAAATCCTTTAAAACTCCTTGAAATCTGTGAAATCTCCTGAAATTTGTAGAAATCCCTAAAAATGATTTTGAAAATTGTTGACATCTTTGAAATTTTCTGAAATCCTATAAACCACTAAAAATACTTTAAAACCTCCTAAACAGAAATTTTGATTTTCAAGACGGCATGTATGTTAAGTTAAAAAAAAAGTGTGAAAATAAGTCAAATTAAAAAAATCTTTGTATTTTTTTCAATAAAGTGTCAAAAAAGTTGCACCATCATAAAAAAGTGTCAATGGTAGCGTGAATCCGAAACCATTTTCAGAGCGTTTTGAAATTAAACAGAATTGACTAGATTTTTCAAAAAGTGACTCGATTTTTTCAAAATTAGACTTGGAAAACCTGGTAAATTCGTGAAATTTTAAAACCGGACTTCTCC
>JAUELO010018220.1:0-11166 GCA_032357855.1 Amphibolips quercusostensackenii
GATGCCGCAGTTGTGACATGCCGCAGGTGTGACTTGCCGCAGAGAGACTTACCTCATGCGAGATGATAGGGGTCCGAATAATACTTGAACTTCTTTATTGAAATTCATTATTTTAATCTCCTTGGTTAAAAATGTATATTTTTTATTGAAAATTAATCATTTTTAAACTGAAAATTCAGCTTTTTTATTTTTGGTTTAGAATCTTTTTAGTCTAAAGTTGAACTATTTGTTTAAAAACTATTTCTTTCACTTGAAAGTTAAAATATTTGGTAATAAATTAATTTTCTTAGTCGAATTTTAAACTGTTTGGGATATATGAACATTCATTTTTTTTGTAGATTGTTAATATTCTTGGTAGGAAATTTATCTCTTTAGTTTAAAATTTAACCATATTGCTGGAAACTCGTTTGAATGATTTAAAAAATTTTTTTAACTTAAAATTTGTCTAGTTTAATTGCAACTTTATATATTTTGTTGAAAATTAACCTCTATTGGTAAAAAATTAATCTTTTTGGTTAAAAATACATCTATTTTGTGGAAAATGCAATGTCTGTAAGTTGTAATATACGTGAATTTATTATTTTTTCGGAGAAGAATTTTTACTTACTGCACATCTTCCAATTACATCCCCCCCCCATGAGAAAAATTTAGATTTGACCTTCCCGTAATCATCATACGTAACTAATAGTTGGCTCTGTATACAGTAATGTATGCATGTTTTTGCTAAAAGTCCTTAAAAAATAAATTTATAACTCAACATTTTGTTTAAATCAACATTATTGATCACCTAGGTGTAAGGTTGTTTTTATACCTGAAAGAAAAATGTATAATAGTCAGGAAAAATAAAAAATTGTTTAAACAACATTCAAGGGAAGTCAGAGAATTGAAAAATTAGGACTGTGTAGCAACCCTTTTTTAGTAATAATTGATGAAAAATTTAAATATATACGTAATAACAGTTCGATGGAAATCAATGCACAGAGAAATTTCATTTGTGATTTCTTCATCTCGCTTGGAAGAATGTCTTATGGTATCAGAATTTTTAATAATATTCTTCAATCGGTATTTGTAAAAAATAATTTAAGTACACTTTCATTCTCCAAATAACTGTAATTTTTTTTTTTAATTTCTTACCGCAGAACAGAAAATATTTCGCAAATCTGTTCCACACAATTTACATACATAGTATCTACGCATATTATTACTGTCACACTAAAAATCTCAACCAATTGTTCATGGAATAAAATAAAGTAGAAACATTTTTTCTCGTTCACAACATAGTTCAAGCTGAACGCCCTATTTATAGGTCTAGCCTCTTTTAAAGGCTTGATAGATTTTCGGGATAACTTTCAACTTTGTTGGCTACATTGATGACTTTTCTCTACCTATAAGGGCAACTTTACCATCCATGAATAAATGATTCACAAATCCTCGATAAATGTGCAATTTATGAATTACGCATATTTGAAGAACATAAATGTTATTATCTTCATTGGAAAGCAGAGGATTTATTTAATTATTTGATCTTTGTTTGAAATTTGAAACAAATTGCGCACACTAGTTAACTTATTTTTTTCGCTACCATTTCCACCTTTAGAATATAATATTCTTTTTTTAGTTGGTACATCAAAGTCCTCTTGTACACTTGAATCAACATCATTGACATTATCCAATTCAAATAAATAGTCCTCGAGAAATATTGACATAGATATTTTGAAAAAGCCTTGGTGACAATCAGCCATAACTTAAATAAGGATGTTTCCAATAATATTCCGTTCCTTCATCAGCCTTAAATTTAAGAATATATTTTATTAGAGGAAAGTCTGCTCTGCAGATATCCGCAGTATCGATGTCATGATAAATATTCTTTTTCAAAATAATTCTTTTGAATTTGGTGGGAAAAAGTGAAGGCCAAAAGCAGAAAAAATTCATGTAACATACATAACTGCATATAACAACAAAAATTGAATTATTAAAGATGGTAAAAAATATTTCTGTACTTATATATACAGTCGCTGCACGAAAAGTGAGGTCGATTTCGTACGTCGATTTAGTTTAGACGCTCTCTCAGTCAGGTGGCTGCTGCCTCAGATCAGTAAAACCACAGCATCAAGATTTCACCTTCTCATCGTTTAGTGCAGCAGCCCGCCTAGAAATGGCGCAGCTGTTTCTCCAATGTTATGGGGCTGCTGTCGTACGACAGCCTGTGCGGCTACTGTGCCAAGATTTTTTCAGTGTACATAAGGTTAAAAAAATAATCAAAATTTTACCACCTAACTTAATATATCGAAATTATTATGAAAATATTATTATCGCTCCAAATATAAAAGAAATATTCAAAAGAAAATAAGAAGTCAGAAGTTTTTTTTTCTTTCTGGATTGATAGGGCCTTTGTCCAATAGTAGATAAAAAGACTTTATTTAGTCTGAAATAACGATGGTTAAAGAAGTCCATGGCTTAAAAATTTGAAAGCGACTGAGAAGGATGAGGAAGGTACAGCTTAAAATAATGCATAATCGATCACAATCGTGAGGGTAATTTTCTTCTAGAAAATGTTCTCAAGTTCCGAGAAATGAAACTATTAAAGTTTGCAACTTTTATGAAGCTAAGACTTACGGAGAATCAAATATTCCAGGCATTTGCATTCTTACCTTTGACATTAAAACATCGCTTTGTCTTTGTTATCAGAATATTGCGAGAATTTGAATAGCAAAAATAATAAAAAAAATTTCAAGCCTTATACTTGACATTATTGCCGAATTTTGCACGATTGCCAGGTGAATATTAAAAATAGGGGCTTGTATTATTTAAAGTCAATAATTATTGTTCTGTACCTTTAGAATTATGTAAATAAATGAAAAATATATCTAAAAAATTATTGAAATGAAAAATACAGACTAAAAAAGTCGCTTGCCTTAAAAACTGAGAATGTTGAGAAAGGAGAAAAAAATTTGAAAAAACTTCCGATTTTATTTTTCTTTGCAAATAATTGAATATATAAGAACTAGATAAGTTAATACATAAATAATCTATTATAACATTTCATAACAATAAATTAAGTTTTCTTTAAGTCCTAGTTAAACGCAATATTAACAAATAATAAACAAAAAAGCTACAAAAAATAAATAATGAAAAATTGAGATAAACTCCCCGCTATCGTGTTTTTCACGATTACATATATAAAAACAATTTATATTTAAAAATATATTTTTTTATTTGTACAATTGTGAAGATCACAAAAACCGGGATTTTTTTAAATTTTTAAATTCTTTAGTTATTTATTTTTTCAGATTTTTTTGTTTATTATTTGTCAAGATCACGTGAAACCTCAAGCTTTTTCAAATTTTTAATTTTTCAGTGATTTGAAATATATATATATGTATTTTTAATCTATCTTTTTGTAGAATTTTTTGTTAAAAGCACGTTCAACCGGAAATTTGTTAAAATTTTTTAATTCAAAAAAAAATTTTTTTTTAATTTTTAATTTAGTTACTTCTGTGTAGAATTTTTTTATTCTTTGTTACATATATTTTTTATCATAGAATTTTTTTCTAAGTGGTTGAATTGTCTGGAATGACGGTTATGAATCCGGAGTTCTCGCCTGCGTAAGTAGTAGCGACCGACTACTGTCAGACACAATATTAGTGCCGCATCAGCAACTACTAGTTTTCAAAAAAGAGTTCCAACGGAAAAATAGTATTTGTCTAAAAATTCAAATGGCGATTTTCCTGGTATTGGTACTACAAATTACACCAAATCTTATGGTTAGAAGTAATTTTTAACTGACATTAAATCCTTTGGAATTCACCAGGAAACTCTTTAAAATTAACAATCGTCGCTTCTTTAAAGCTCTAGGAATTCATTTTTAATTATTTTAATTTAACCACATCCTTAAAATTCACCTAAAATCTCTAACATTCTCTTTAAGTTTTCAAAATTTAACTTGAATTTTTTAGAATTCTTGAAAATTAACTAGAAACCTCATTAAATACAACATTAATTTTTTGGAATTTACCATAAAATTTGAGGAATTGACAATGTATTTTTTAGAATTCCTTAGAATTCATGATAAACTCTCTGGCATTCACCGCAAAATCCATTGAAATTCTTTGAAAATTGTATAGAATTCTATGAAATTTATCGTAAATTCCTTGGCAAACTTTAAAATTAATTATAGAATATTTATATTTCCTTCTAATTATTTAAAGTCCTAAAAATCCACCCTTGAATTTTTTAATTTCCTTAAAATTTATTTAATTTATTAAAGTTTTCCGGAATTCACCACAAATTTGTAAAAATTCTGTATAATTTATAATCAATTCTTTGTATAACTTCGGAATTATTCTTAACATATTTATACTTCCTTTCAATTCTCTAAAGTTCTTGGCTTTTACTTTAAATTTTTCAAATTCGTTGGAATTTCTTGAAATTAACAATAAATTTGTAGAATTCACAATAAATTCTTAATAATTCACAATCAATTCTTCAGAATTTACAATTAAATCCAGGAAATTCTTTAGAATATACAAAGAATTATAAAAACTTACTAGGATTTTTTGGAACTCACAAGTAAAACTTATGAGGTCACCATGATTTCGTCGAAATTCAAAATGAACTATGCCGAGTTCGCGTTAAATTATTCGAAATTATGGATTTATTTGGAATTTACCTGCAATTTTTTGAAATTCTCTTTAATCTTCATTATCTACCTTGAGTTCTTTTGAATTCTTCAGGATTCACTAGACACCTAATGAAATACAACAATAACTCTTTGATATTCATAATTAAACTTGTTACGTCTATTTTGAATTCTTTGAAATTTTTTTAGGATAAACTGAAAATACTATTGAATTATTAAGAATTCACCTTGAATTCTCTTGGATTTCTTATGGATTCACTAACATTTGTAAAGAGTTTACTATGAATTCTTGGAAATCACAAATCGAATTTTAGAAGTCACCATGAATTCATTGTATTTTACAATTAACTCTTTGAAATTGTTAAAAAAAGTAATCATTAATTCTTAGGATTTCTTTGCATTCAACTTAAAAATATGTATAATTTCTTTTAATTAATCGATGTCCTTGGAATTCACTTTAAATTATTAGAATTATTTGAAATTACTTAGAATTCATTAAAAAATCTATAAAATTCACTATAAAATCTTTGGAATTCAGAATTATATCTGAGTAATTTACCTTGAATTATTTGGTATTTACAAAGAAAATTTTTGAAATCACTATGAATTCTTTAGAACTCATAATTACCTCTTCGAAATTTACTAGAAATACATTGAAATTTTTTAAAACATATCACAAATATTTTGGCATTCTCCAGAAAAAATGTAAGAAAAATATTCAGAATTCTGGTCAATCCTTCGAAGTTCTTGGATTTCATGTTTAATTATGTAAATTCATAGATTTCTTTGGAACTCACCATTTTTTTTTTAATTTCCTTGAAGTTTCTTAAATTTACATTAAACATGTAAGCATTTCTTTTTATTTGAATGCGCCTATTTAAAAGCAGGTTTAATTTTCGAGGTGTCTAGACTCATAAAAAGTATTTGTGCTACGCACACCGATTTTCGGTACACCTATACGCATCCTTAAATTAAAAAAAAGCTTAGCATGAAATGTTTTTGCAGAGGCCATCCTCTTATCGATCTTATCTATAGCTATAGAGAATTTTTATTCACAGAAGTGCTTCATCTACCTAAGGTGACGTATTATTAACTTGAACTGTAATATAGGGGGAACAAACTTCAATGTATATCCCATGGGTATATCCCATGGGCTTTTATTGATTAGTGTCATTTGATTTTCAACTTGAGCGAAGAAACATGTTGTTCTGTAGACAGTTCCTCTTGTAGGAGTCTAAATTTTATTTAGTAATTAATTTTGTAGTAAATGAAAAACTTTTTTTTAAAACTTATTACGCGAAATGGCAATCCTTTTAGAATTCACTGGGAATTCTATGATACTCACTATAAATTCTAGGAACTCGTCAATGAAACCTGCAAATTTACCTTGAATTCTTTGAAATTGCAATGAACTTTTCGTAATTTACCTGAAATTATTTATATTCATTAATTTACTTTGAATTCTTTAGAACTTACTGGTATCTTTTTTTGCAAGAATTCAATGATGTTATGAAAAGTCTGATCGGTAGCCGGTTCGGATTCGCAATGCTGCTCCCAAGATCTCCGAGTGTCATTATCTAATTTAGAATCTATCATCTAAACCAATAACGCGTCCAAAGATCCAACGGGAAGATCCTTTGATTCTAAAATTCTAATATGATTTTTTTATATGATCAATCAATTCTCTTCAAGAGTTAACTAATTCCTTTTAAATCTTGGGTACCTTAAATGAACATTGAATGTGTTTCTTTTCAATCGAATTTTGATCATCATATTGTTCTTGCAATAACTTCCACGCTATTTCCAAATTTTTGTCTGATATTCGAATTATCTCAATCACTTGAGCTGCATTACCACCTATCGAAGTCGATAAGTACTGAAATTGTTCAATATTAGATAATTCTTCATCATCATGGATAAGTAAGTGATTTAAACGTATCACGAAAGTTTTTTCATTGTTTAATCTTACCACCGAATTCTGGCAATTTTATTCGAGGCTATCGAACGTCGGATTCTTGATTTTAAGGGATTTTCAATACTAATACGTGAAAGTAACGCAGATTGTCGTTCTGATATGCGAGTCAATGTTTCATTATTAATCTTTGCACTTGCATTTGCATTCACAGATAGTACTTCAAAACTTTTATTTTGTGCGAATTTGTTAAGAAATCTTTGCAATTGTACCTTTACCTCGACATATGATTCCTTAAATTCCATCTCCAAGTTGTTGTCTACTGTGAGATCGTCGTCCTCATTAGATTAATTAAATATAGCTTCTTAAATATCCCGAAATTCTTCGTACACTTTTCTCAATTTTTAAAAGCGAAGAAAGAGTTTTTCTTTGCAAGTTTAAAAAATTTAATCCTTTACATTCCTTACAAGTGCTGCCAGTCTTGTCAATTTGGCTTTTGTGTAGCTTCAGTCTCTCCTCAGGTGCTTTAGAGATATTTTGTGCGATGTTTTAAATAGTTTGATGCCCTAACCTCAAAGCGACTACGTTTTGCTGCTCTTTAATTTCGATATATCTATACGCAAACGATTTCTCATCTATGCATAGATTGCTGATTTGTTTAGAAGGACTAAATATTGATGCGAGTGTGATACTAAATAAATTTGTCTTCGTTTCTATAAAATAAATACTTTTATTCTGATCAATAAGCTTGGTTACAATTGAAATTTTTTCGACAGACCTCTTAGACATTCTTTTATTACGCTAAAAGAGAAAACAAAAAGATTGGTAATACATAACCACTGGTAAAGTAGGAAATATAGAAAACAAATTCAAATTACCAAAGTATTTACAAAACAGGACAAATAGGAAAAAGCGGAAAGGGGATAGGAGAGGGATAATAAAATGGTTCAATAGGTTACTAAACCTCTTTTTGTAGATGCATTTCGTCTATTTCGACTAATTTTTTTCACTCTGTCAACAAAAGATGTCTTTTCGATGACACTTTGCTATTAAAATTTTCGAACATACAATAATTATTAATTATTTAAACAATTGTCATAGACAGATTCAAAGTTTAAATATTTTTTAACAAATAGGCTCAATTTTTACAGGAAATTAACTATGAATGTTTTTTCTATAACTTTCGGGTGTAATAATTTAGAAATGTATAAAAATTATTACCTATCTGAACAATTTTAATAAGCACACTAAAAATTGACTTGTGAGTTAGCAAGGCATCATAGCAAAGTCATCAGAAAGATATTTTTTGTTAATTCCGTAGAAGAAATTGAGCCTATTGATTAAAAATATCCAAACTGTAAATTTGTTTATAAAAGTTGATTAAATAATTTCTAAATAGCATATTTTCTAAA
Source organism: Amphibolips quercusostensackenii (assembly GCA_032357855.1). Lineage (NCBI taxonomy): Eukaryota > Metazoa > Arthropoda > Insecta > Hymenoptera > Cynipidae > Amphibolips > Amphibolips quercusostensackenii. The sequence continues at coordinate 7,964 of JAUELO010018220.1, forward strand.
AATTCTTTATAAAATAATTATTTTTCTAAAAAATTATATAAAAACTCTGGACTTCAATAAGCATGACAGTGCAAATCTAAAAAATAACTTCTCTCCAATAATTTGTTCATATCGTGGAAATTTTTTAAAATTATTCTTACTTGCAGGAAATGACTTATAGATAGTACTAGCATAGATATCAGACCTTCTTGGATAAACATAAAAATTTTATAAAATTTTTTTTGTAGAATATCCAAACACACAAGTTGGTTCGGAATTTAAAGGCTTAGATTTTTTAAAGACACTTCCAAATCAAATAGTTTAGGATGAAAATTAATTTATCCACATAAACTCACTTTACACGACTATTTTTCAAGCTGTCGTTGAAGCATCTTATTTTGATAATACTAACATGATTTTTTTACATTGGCTCAAAAGTCACCAAATACTGTATCTAATAAGCCCAAGTTAAAAGCAAACTACCATTTTAATAACAAAGAAAATTTTTAAAAGTCAAATTTCTATGTTTTAGAAAAACGCTGATGCCTATGTACAAAAACCGCCTGGCGATTTTTCGGACCAAACCAGCTCGTCTGGTTTCTAGTCTTAACGCTGACCAGATGCCCAGGTCTTGGCCTGGTCAAAGTGAAAAAAGTTTTTTTGGCTTTCCCCAGGCCATACCGCATGGTTAGCCGCTAATTATTGTCTAGTGAGTCGCTAGTTAATGGCTGATTAGCCATTTGTCGTAGGCTGGTCAGCCGCTGGCTGGATTCCCTTTCTTTTTTTAATGACTTTAAAGAATAATTATTCACTTCAAGTATATTTAGCTGATCAGCGCCAATCCTGGGTTAAACTAGGCCTCCCAGGCCGAACCTCGAGCTTGAATTATTCTTGGATGGCTGAGCAGCGTCAGTACTAAGCCAAACTAGACTAATCATACTAAATGGTCTAAATAAAGTTAGACCTGAGACAGACCTAAAACCAGACTACCATGAAATTTTCCCACACAAGTAACTCTAGAATTAATTAACATTATTAAAAATTCTTGAGTTTATTTTTAAGGTAAGCCTTCGTAATATAATGTCCCGAAAAACTATTAGGATAAGCTTAAAATCTTTTTTTCAATTTCTACTATCTTGGTCAAGCCTAGCGCAAACAAGTTGCAAAACGTCAAATAATGATTATGTTTATCACATAATTTAAAAAATTCCAAACTATAATATTTATACCAAGTATAACCCTGAAACAGAAACTAGGAAAAAGATTCTAAAAATATTCCAATTGTTTTCAAAACGGTTCTTAGACTTACTATTAAAATAAAACATCGAAATTTAAAGTATTTTTGTAATATCTTTTTTTTAAAGGTCGAGTATTGAGCTCCGGCAAATTTTTCCGTATTTAAAGTCTCTAGTCCGGCAAATTTTTGTGTTAATATAGAACTTTTTGTTTTGGTAACATTTTTTGCTACATTGGAAAAATAGTACAATATATTACTACTTTATTATAAAATGATGAATATTAAGTTATGAATACACAAAAAGTGCCATATAATCAAGAACATTTCACACTAAAAGCACGTTAAAGAATTGCTCATTACTTCACTATTCCTATAATAATACACTTTAGCACTAATTTGCGAATTATCTAGCAGATGGCAGCACTTCAAATTTGAATCCTGAACATCCCGATTTTTTGTTACTCTTCTGTGACCAGTCACTAACAAGCATTTTTTTGAAGGGAGATCTAAAAAGGTTTCAAAATGTGACCATTCACTCTTCTGTGACCATATACTACAAGCAAAAAATGCAGTGACACTATGAGGAAAAAATTTAAGTGTTGTTATTTTAAATATTATAGCACTTAGTGAAAGCTCAAAAAACAGACGTGTATATTATTTACGCTGTTAGTTAATGTTTTATTATTTTAATTATTATTATAATAATAACAGCTTACATTGTATAGTATAATTTATCATTTTTTTACTTGAAATTAAGGCGTCCAAGTTAAAGCCGTTTAGAGAATTGCTGACGCTGCGTTTTGGGGCTAAGAGGGGAGACCCTCAGGGTCTAGAGGCTCCACTAGATAGCGCGTATATTGCGTTATATTAGGTAATGGCTCACACGCTACTGACTGTTTATGTTTAGACTGTCTGGATTTACGCTAGGGCCACTGCGGGCATTCTCCGAGACCCGTCATAATTCATAGTTCCAGTGTATATCGATAAAGTAATTGATACTCCACTTGCACAATGGATGAAGGAAAAAGTGGATAAATTAGGTTTTGTTTTATTCTAAATAATATTCGTATAATTTAAATAATGGAGTTTAAAGATATTATTTAGTGTTCGTGAATTAGGTGTTATCTTCAAACCAAGGTTATTATTAATTCATAGCATAAATTACTTCATAGATATAGCGCTTCCCAAGTTACAGTGCGCTGCGCTGGTTGCGGGAAAATTGCCTGCTGTCACCAAAGGGGGGTGCTGTACGTACGATCTCGCCCTGAAACCCCACAGTGGGGTAAAATCAAAAAACGAGTTTCGAAATGACGTATAGAGCGCAATTATGTACCAATTTTAGATTTTAAAAAATTTAGGCCTAAATTTCATATGTTTCCCATTACTCAAATCCAATGCACAGAGGTATAAGGAAAAAAAATTGTCAATTATTAGTTTTATCTTCCACTCTAATTGTAAATATATTGCTAGTGATTTTTCCTAACAAAAATTTTGCCATTCATCAATTTTTGTTTATTTTATGAACAATTTAGATAAGCGAATGCACATATTGACTGAAAACGCCTAATATGTGCATCTTTTTTATTTATTTATAGAATAAACTATTACTGATATACAGCAAAATTTTTTCAGAAAAAATTATTAATAATATGATTGCAAGACGAGAAAAAACGATTTCTTTCTGCCTATAAATGCCTGCGATGTACATTTGTTTATATAATTAATTAGTAGCATCTGATCTTGAATTTGAATAGCTAGGTATCATCTTAATGAAGAAAGTAAGCAATTTCAGAGCAGAAATGTACCTGAAGGACAATTATTCACTGATGTCGATCATTTTTTAATACATCTTGTTAATATAATTTAACTTCACATGTTAAGAAATTTTTTCCGTTTGGTGTATGCATTAACAGAGAAATTAAATAAAGAAAAAATCAAGCATTGGCTCTCATCAAGCTCTAAAGAATTTTTGGTGTAATATGTATAT
>JAUELO010018230.1:0-11166 GCA_032357855.1 Amphibolips quercusostensackenii
CAGATCAATTTTGATCGAAAAAAATACTTTCGCGCATGACTGCATACTTACTTTTATTATTATTAATTTAATTAGCCCCTGGGGTCATGCATCAAATATTCTGTTTTTTAAAGTGCGAAACTTAGGCAAAAATAAATTCTTATTCGTGTATGACAAACAAGTGCTGATTAGAGCAAAAAATAAATTAAATTGTCGATACATCACGTTTGATATTGTCGTTTTTGATTCGGCACGACATCTGTCAGTGTTGCAATTTCATTTTTGAATTTTCGGTAAAGTGATATGCAATTTGTATTTCTTAAGAGACACATAGGAGTGATATTTTTTTCTAGGGAGTGAATTGTAAAGTGAATTTTAAATGGTGAAAAGTGAATTTATCGTTCCGGAGAAATCTGTCAATACGAAGGAATGAATCACCCTTTTGATTCGCAACACATGTGGTTCATAATCACTTAATAACAAATAATTTAATAACCAGCTTCCACTCATGGGTCGATAACAATACGGTATTTGAATGGGCATTGTAGGACATAATTAGAAATGAGTGCTCCATATTTTTCTTCCTCTATTTTCATTACTTGTAGGGAAATCGGTAATAATCTGCTATATACTGGGTGTCACGATAAAATCCTACTAATTTTAAATAGGTAAATTTTGAAAAGACGATAATATTTTTAATTGAATAAAAAGGAATTAAACTTGTGTCATATCTGAATAAAAGCGTTTAAAATTGGACAATTTTAAATTAAAAAATTTTTAAAACGGAAGGTTTCAAAATTCAAAACCTTGAAACTAAAATTTTTATCTTTGGAATATTTCTTTGGGAAGAAGTTGAAATTGTCTCATTTCCAATTCAAAGCGTTAAGAATTGAAGAATTTTATTTTAAATTAAAGAACCTCAAAATTGTATGATTTTAGGTTAAAATGTCAAAAGAGGACAATTTCAAAACATTAGAAGTGGAATTTGTTCCTATTAGAATTTTCAAAATAAGATTATTGAAAATTCGAAAGAATGAAACTTGTATTATTTCTAATTGAAAGCATTAAAAATGGAATAATCAGAGTGGTAACTTGACCGAGAAATGACTGGGAATTCACTTCTGATCACAGTAAAATTCAAATTAATCAAGGTATATAAGTGTGTTTATTAGGTTACAGACACATTTACTTATTTAAAAATTCTGCTTGGTTAAAAGTTTAACTCATTTATTAAAAATTAATTTTTATATTGAACGTTCATTGCTTTAATTGAAAATTCATCTCTGGCTGAAAATGTAACTAATATTTGGTTAAAAATCAATTTTTTTATCTAAAAATTCAAATCTTTCAGTAGAAAATTGATCTATTTTGCTGAAAATACGTTTTTTTTAAAGAATTTGATTAAAAAAAAAATTGAACTATTCTATTTTTTGTAGAAAATGTAATTTCTTTCTCTTTTTTTAATTGTTATTTTTGTCTCTAATGAGCCAAAAAGTAAGATAGTTTGGAAGTCTGTGTTTTAATTGTAAATTTTTTCATGTTTTTTTAGCATAAAATAATTCTTCATAAGAGAATAGATTTCTGTTTGATCTTAAATAAAAAGTTTATCTTTTTTCAAATGAAATTTCTACTATTTCACTGAGAATTAACATTTTTCACTTAACAATTTAACTATTTTTTTAAAAATTTATGTACTTTGTGGAAAATTCGTCTTTTTTATTTCTTGGATTGAAAAAAAGAGCTATTTGATTAAAAAAATGTTTTTTTTTTGTATTTATGAAAAGGGATTTTTTTCCGAAAATCTAACTATTTTGTTAAAAGTTTCTTTCCTTTTTAGTTGAAAATTATTTTTTTTTCAACTGAACATGTAACTATTATACCAGTAAAATATTCCATAATATTAAATAAAAACTCATTTCTTTTGTTGGAAATTAATTTTTTAACTCAAAATTCAATTATTCAATTTTTGGTTGAAAAATTAATTTTCTTTAGTTCAAAATTCGTATTTTCTGGCAGAAATTAATCTTCTTGGTTGGACATTTATGATTTTGATAAATTTCATAATTTTGGTTAAAAATTAATTTTATATTAACTAAAAATGTAACTATTCCATTTTCGGTTGAAATTTGATTTTTTTTAGTTCAAAATTTAACTATTTGGTTAAGAATTTGTCTCCTTTAATTGAAAATTCAACTATTTTGTAAAAAAAATTAATGTTTTTTTAAATGTATTTTTTGGCAGAAAATTAACCTTGTTCGGAAATTCATCTTTGTGGTTGAAAATGCAAGTTAAATACTTGTCATATCAGATAAAAAAATTATCATTTTGGCTTAGCATATAACTATTCTAACTAATTTCTCCAACTTAAAGTTCAACTTTTCCATTTTTGTTAAAAATTTACATTTTCTTAGTGGAAAATTCAAGTATTTCTTTCAAAATTTAGTTACTTTGAAAGTTTTTGCTCTGTTGTGTTAAAGAATGTTCAGAATGAACGTGATAAATTAAAATAAATGTTTGAGTTTTGCCGCAAATATGAATATTCACTTTTATTTGACCGGGAAAATTAGAAAACTTGATTGGGAAAAACCAGGAATTTGGAATCGTCCGCTAACTCGCTACCCTGATAATTTGAAAGTACAAACTTTTGAACTTCAATCAATTTTAATTCGAAACAATTAAAATTTGAAAAGTTGAAATTGAAAAGTGAATTTAATATTTTAAAGTAAAAGCTTCTAAAATTTCAGAAATCTAAATTTTTATTAATTTAAAAAAATTATGATTCAACATAAAACGTGACTAGACAAGTTTTTCTAAAATCAAAAAATAAATTCACCTTTACTTCGTCCGTTCTAAATGGAAAAATTTTCAATGCTAAAGCTGTAAATTTTAATATTGTTCATATAATTGATATAATAATTGACTATGAAAACTTTTTTGTACATAAACCTGTAAAAATTTCTATTACTTTAGTAAAGTTAATCATTTAGAAATCACAATTTTTGAATTTTCAATTATAATTTTTGAAATTGAAGCATTTCAAATTTAATTGCGTAATAAAAATAGTTAAATTGCTTCAAGTAAATTTAAGTCGTTTAGAATTCAAAAATTTTAAAAAGTTCAGGTATACTTTTCGATATTCGACCATTTCAATTTTGATCGCAAAATTTGAACTTATAATAGGGAAAAATTGAAAATTTAGCTTTTACCATGAAAATTCAGAATTCTAATATTAGAACTATTAAAAATTAAAGAAATGATTCAATTGTTCAATACAAAAGTTTTTTGACTGAGTTTGAAATGTCGAACTTTTGAAAACAATTTTCAAATAAAAAATATTTCAATATTCAATGCCTGGTTCTAAAATCAGATTATTTTTAAGGCTTGCATTTGAGAAATTATTGTTTTAAATTTTTATCGTTTCGAATTTATTCTGGAGTCATTAAATTCAAAATTTTTTAATTACAAATCCTTCAAACTGAAAAGTCTGCAACTGTCAAGTCTTTCATTTTGATACTCTACTATTTCGTAGAATTTAAGAAACCAGAAAATTTTGTGCGTTCAAAATTGAAACCAAACTATGTATTTAGGATATTTAAATCTAAAATTATTAAATTTGAAACTGACTAAAATTGAAGTGTGAATTGTCAATTTGTAAATTTTTAATTTCTAAACGATTAAATTTACATAAAGTGATATAAATTTTTAAGGGTTGGAGTACAAAAAAGTTTTGATATAACAATTCTTCGCGACTATATTTTTTTTACTCTTAAATAAAGTTCGGATTTGTTTAAGTTTTAAGTTTTCGGAGTATACGATTTTAGAAAAGTTTGTCTAAACAATTTTTAAGTTAAATCATAATTTTTTAAACTCAATAAAAATTTAGATTTGTATCATTTTAGAAGCTTTTACTTTAAAACATTCAAAATTAGTTTGAAGGTTCTGAATTTTGAAAGCTTTTTTTTTAAATTAAAAAAAAATTTTTTTTCAATTTAAAATCATCCAGTTTTAAACGATTTTCTTCAGAAATAGTACAAGTTCAATTCCTTTTCATTCCATTTTTTCAATTGTTATTAGGTGCGGCGCCTGCGATTGTCAAAAAGTAAGTAGGCCGTGAGTTATTGACCGGGGGCGAGGATTCTTTTATAAAGATCATATATATAAAAACCGTTTTTTTTCTTAACGACAGATAAGGTATTTTTATTAATATTATTAATATTATACTGTTAATAATATGCAGTATTTCTTAACATTTCTTTAGTTGAAAACTAAACCAGTAGATAAAAAATTCCTTTAAAATCCAAATATTTCTTCGAAAATTCTTGTATTTTCTTAAAAATTAATGTTTTTTCGTATTAAGTTAATCGTCTTGGTTAAAAATTTATTTCTTTGGTTAGAAATGATTATTTTTTTATCGAAAATGAATTTCTTTGACTGAAAATTTATTTATTCCATTTTTTATGGAAAATTGGTCTTTTTTGCGAGAAAGTTAATCTACTATTTTTAACTATTTGGCTCCAGATTTATTTTATTTGGTTGAAACTAATTTTTTTGGTTAATTATTTAACTATTTTAATAAAAATTTGTCTTTTTGTTAGAAACGTAATCTCGCTAGTTGAACCTTCATCTTTTTGGTTAAAAAATCATTTCCTTGGTGGAAATTTAACTATTTTGTTGAAAATTCGTGATTTTTTTCGTGTCAACAATTTATTTTGCTAGCATTTTAAGTATTTTATTTTTGGTTGAAAATTTATTTTTTATATTTCGGATTCATGTGTATTGTTAAATATTTGTCTTTTCTTTTTAGAAAATTAATCTCTTGAGTTAAAAATTCATTTTTTTGGTTCAAGATTCATCATTAGAGTTAAAAAATTAATTTCTTTGGTGGAAAATTTAACTGCTTTGCTGAAAATTCGTTTTTCAATTTAATATTAATTTCGTAACTTAACATGTAATTATTCCATTTTTCATTAAAAATTTTTATTATTTTTTTATATGAAAATTTCTTTTTTTTTTTGTCTCGAAACTTCTCTTTCTTGGTTGAAAATTCAACTCTTCTTAAGAGTTTCTCGTATTGGTTTGAAAATTAGTCTGTTTTAGTTGAGAATTCAACTAGTTTTTACAAAAGTTGTCATTTTAATTTAAAAATTCATTTCTTTTAGTAGCAGTTGCATCTTTTTGGATAAAAAATGCAACTGTTGGGTTGAAAATTTAACAATTTTCTTAAAAAGTCATTTTTTTGTTTGAAAATTCAACTGTTTTGTTAAAAATCGATATTTTTGCGTTGAAAGGTCAACTAATATCTTTTTCTGAATACAAATTCAACTATTTTTGTTGAAAATTTATCTTCTTGATTAAAAAATTCATCTGTTTTAGTAGAAATTTTATCTTTGCTGGATAAAATCCTAACTGTTCGATTTGTAACATTTTTTTCCTTTATGGCTAAAAAATTTTTATTTGGTGAAAATTCGTCTTTTTGATTTTGAAATTAATTTTTGAAATGAATTTTCAATTTTTTTGGTTGAAATATCAACTATTACAATTTGTTGTTAAAAATTTATATCTTATTAGGTTAAAAATTCAATTATTTTGTTCCAAGTTATATTATTTTATTGAAAATGTAATTATTTTGTTCGTTTTACAGAAAAACATTCCCTATTTTTTTCAAATCGGTCAACATTAACCGATGCTAAATGGGAAAAGCTCGGTTTTCGAAAAAATGAAAAAAACATTTTTTATTAACTTTTTGTAAATTAAAGTTTGGTCACCTTTTAAGGAGGAGGTTATTTTATAAGTTACAACTTTCAAAGTATTTTTAAACTCATTTTTGATTGTGTAAACCATTGTTACTTTGATAAAACCATTTTTTCTTTTGCCTGTGAATCGTGAAAGTTATTATTTTTCGAAATAATGGTAATAATTGATGATTTTGAAGAATAATTTTTCTAACTTAATATATTTTGTTAATTATTATACAATTTTCATTAGTTTAAACAATTTTTCCCTTGTTAATCCTAAAAAGTTTTTTTTCTTGAGTTAAGGACACAATTAACGAATATTGAAAGTAATATTTTTTGTTTGGGATATTTGATAATTGTTTGAATGATTTTTATTTGTTAAAAAAAATTTTTTTAATAAAAAAATGAAAAATACGAGAGAAAAACAGAAGGAAGGAGATAGATTTAATGCTTTCACGATGATTCATTTTAATAAAAGAGTTTTTTCGGGTTATAATCGTGTAAATAACTACAGATCTTGCCGACGTTTCGTAGTTATTTGCACGATTATAAACCGAAAAAACTCTTTTATTAGAAGGAAGGAGATTTGGAGGTTCTTTTTCTTTTCTCTTTTTTTTATTTACTTTTTTTAATTTATGAATTGAGAAATTTGAGAGGGTGCTGTCCAAATTTGATCATTGGATTCTTGATTTTTTTAGTTTGGAAAAATTTTCTAGTTTCATTTGAATGTTGGACGTTTAAAAAAGTTAAATTTTGAGTTATTTTGGATTTAATTTCTTAAATTTAAGTGTAACTACGAAATTTTTGCAAATTAAATAAACTAAGAATCTAACGATCAAATTCGGACAACAAACTGTTAAATGTCTACATTAAAATTAAAAAAAAAAATTGAAATAAAGAAAAAGAGAAAAGGAAAGAAGGCATTCCGCAAATCCCCTTCCTTTTTTCTAATTTTTTCAAAGACAATAAAAAATTACAAATAATCTGATGCCAATCAAAAGTAATTGCGATTTAATAAAAATAAAAAAAGACGAAAGAAAAACAGAAAAAATGGGATTCATAGCGAAACAGTTTTTCATATCAGATTAAAAAAATTGCACTCGAGCAATTTCTTTCGCTTAAAGCTTTTCAAGATGAATAATTTTAAACATATAAACTAGAAATCACCACTATTCAAGTTGATAAAAAAAACAAGAATTAAAGGATAGTAAATTCAAAGAAAAATACAATATCGTCACCAAAGCTAATTATTCCTCTCTCGGAAACACAAAGTTTAATTTCCCACGACACTGGTGAGTAATTGTTTGGAAATTCCAGGGTGTCAAGCGGACTGGGAAACCCCGGGAAAACTCCCAGAATTTTATTTTGGATCGGCAATGTTTTCCTTCTATCGCAAAATCTACTTTTCTCTACTTTATCTTTTTTTTATTATTCAGTCGAGAATCAAAGAGAGGAAAATCTGATTGCTTCACCTATTGTATATGATACCATACAAGTTTTGCGATGATTGATTAACTTCTTTATATGTTAATTATAGAAGAGATCAAATTTGTTCTTTTGAATAGGTTGAAAGCTATCAAAATTCTCTAAAATAGAAGCGAGCATAAAGATTTTTTGTCAACTATTTAAAAGGATATTTAAAAAATAGTGCAAAAATCAATGTTTAAAAAAGTTAAATAAATTCTCACATAATAAAAATTTTAAACAGAAATAGCTTCTAAATGATCTGGCGTTATGCGGCATTCGACCATCATAAAAAAAAAAGAATTTGAACAATCTTTTAAAAATATAGGCAGAACTTTAGTTTTTAGTTCTAAATCTAATAATTTCAAAAGCCTTCATAAATTGATCAGTTTATAATTATGTTGTGAATATAGGTTCTTCAAACCTGAGCAATTTTGAATCGAAGCTTTTAAAAATACAGTAGTGTACATTTAAAATTTAACAATATTTGACCTGAAGATTTCAAGAATAAACGCAAATCTAAATTATTTCAAAATTAACCAATTTTCAAACATAAACGTTAAAATGGTACCTTAAATTTTAATCGTTTTAAATGTCAACTCCTTTTAACAAAGTCCTTTATAGTTAAACAATTAGAAGTTGAAAACGTTGAAATTAAAAAAAACTTCATATTTAAGCTTTGTGAATTGGAGAATTGCAGCTTATTTCAATTGAAAAAAATTATATATCGTATAAATATAAATAAATAAAAAGAAAAATATATATTTAGTTGAAAATTCACATGTTTTCTTAATATGTAGTTCATATTTTTTGTAGAAAATTTATCTTCATGATCAACTTCTTGGTTGAAAATTCAACGCTTTGGTTGGATGTTAAAATCTTTTCTTGAAATGTCATTTTATATAAAAATTTATCTTTTTGGTTCAAAACTTAACTGCATATTTCCCTAAGAATTTTTCTTTGAAAATTAATTTGCTTTACTGAAAATTTGTCAATTCTAGTTTTGATTTAAAATTGATATTTTTAATTGAAAATTGATCTTTTCTGGTTGAAAATTAATGTAATTTGTTGAAAATTCATATTATTTGGTTCAAAATTAATCTTCTTTGATAAAAATTCGTCCTTTTTTGGTTCAAAATGCAACAGCTTGATTGAAAATTAATCTGTTACGGTTTAGAATTCAACTATTTTGTTAAAAAAAAAATTTCTTGAGTTCAACTTTTTTAAATTTAAAACAAAAATATTTTTTTATTGGAATATTAACATGGAAAATATAAAAAATTTACATATTTTTTTGGTTAAAGATTCATCTTTCAATTTAGAATTCAGCTATTTAGTTGTAAGTTAACTTTTTTGTTAAAAATTCATATTTTTGGATGAAAATTTAACTTTTTTGGCAAAAAATAAAAATATTTATTAGAAAATTTTACTATTTTTTTGCAAATTCGTTTTGTTTACCCCTAATTGATTATTATACCTGAAAGTGTAGCTGTTTCATTTTTGGTTACTAATGTTTCCTTTATAAGTTGAATATTCAACTATTTTTAAAGAAATTTATGTATTTGGTTAAAAATTCGTATATTTAGGTAAAGTTCATTCTGTTTGTTGAAAATTGATTTTTTTCATTGAGGATTTAACTATTTTGTTAAAAATTAGTTTTTTACTTGAATAAAACCGGTTGAAAATTCGTTTTTTAAATTAAAAATTTAATGATTCCATTTTTTGTTGAAAATTTCTTCTATTTGGATAGGAAATTAATCTTATTTTTTGAAAATGTTGCTTTCTTCGTTGAATTTAGCTGGTTGATAATTCGTTTTTATTTTATTGAAAACTAGTTTTTTTTTGTTTTAACTGAAAATGTAATTATTCCATTTTTGGTTTGAAACTTTTCTTTTTCAGTTGAGAATTCATGTATTTTGTTAAAAATTCGTCTTTTGGTAGAATATTATTCTTCTTGGTTGAAGATTCGTTTTTGTAGTTTAAGAATTCATCTATTTAGTAAAAAATCAACCATTTTGTTAAAAATTTAATTATTTTGTTAAAAATTTAACTATTTTGTTAAAGTCATCTTCTTGGTCAGAAATTCAACTTTTTTATTGACAATTTATTTTATGGTCGAAAGTTAAATCTTCTTTGTTGAAAATTCATTTATTTGGTGGTGAATTCAACTATTTTGTTAAAAATTCGTCTTTTTTGTTAAATTTAAGTAGTTGAAAACTTATATTAATAAATTGAAAATTTAAATATTTAGTTGAAAATTCTTCTTTCTTTGTTGATTTTAACTGTTTAATCATTCGTTTATATTTTTTGTTGAAAAATAATTGTTTTTTTTTTTAAATAAAAATGTAACTATTCTATTTTTGTTTGTAAATGGTTATTTTTTTAACTGAAAATTTAACTATTCCATGTTGGCTGAAAACTTTTTATTTATTTTAAAACTTTAAAAGAAGTATATTAACTAAAAGATAATATATATTTTTTTAATTAACAGCATGAATGTTGAATTTATTTTTGATAATAAAACATCTGCGCGTTTCGAACTGGTTTTCAATTTCTTTTCAAAATGCGAGAAATAAAAAAAATTTCGAAAAATTAAAAAAACTGAAAAAATGATAAACATTCTAATATTATTTTAATTCATTAATTACTTTATTTGAACTGATTATATTTGGTGTATTTATTGATTTAATTAATTAAAGTTAGATAATATGAAAAATATTTAGCATTAAAAAAATTTTTTTTCTATATGAACAATTTAGTTTGAAAATGTGCACAGTATCAAAAAAAATTACAAAAAACGTCTTAAAAAATCGAATTTTTAATTCAAAAAATATTAAAAAGAAACTCAGAGATAAATCAGCGCTGAATTAGATCCTGAAATGTTTTTTCGCACCTGTGTTTAAATTAATTTTTTTATACAATTTTCATACATTTATTGTTCTTTTTAAATCAGACAACAATATTTAAAAACTGTTACCATTAAAAACATTGTATTTGATACAAATATTTGATTATTGTATTTTTAATAAATGAATAATATACATTAAAAAAACAATTTTTTAAATTGTTTTAATTTAAAAAATTTTCTAGCTCGGATATTTTATATTTCTGCAATTTTCTGTCGGGAATTTTCTAATTAAGGATTTTTATATGTCAGCAATTTTATAATTTTGGCAATTTTATTATTCTCGAATTTTCCAATTCAGAAATTTTATAGTGTCGGGAATTTCATTTTTCAGGATTTTCCAGTCGTCCTTTAAAATCTTCGTCTATTTTTGTATTTTTCGCATTTTGAAGAGCAACTGAAAATCAGTTCAAAACGCGCCGATGCTTTATTATCAAAAATAAATGTAACATCATTGCTGTTAATTAAAGAAAAATATATTATCTTTTAGTTAATATAGTTTTTTGAAAGTTTAAAAATAAATTCCACTGAGTTTCTATATAATATTTAACTTGTATAAAATTTGAATTACAATTTCTCGATTAGTAAATTATAAATATTTCAAAATGTACCTGTAATAATATTTGTATATGCATTTTAATTGATACACAAAATTTGAAATGCATAAATCAGTTATAATAATAATAAAAAAAAAGATTACATTAAATAACATGATATTTTTTATTTACTGAATACTCATTTTATTTTTCAACCTAATGCTCAAAACATATAAAAAACCATCCACGTACCACTTTACATGTGAAAATAGAATTATTTCTTATTATCAATAATAAAATGAAAAATTGTATTTTTTAACATTTCAAATAAGCGCGTGAACGGTAGTCAATGAAGCACCTTATGCAAAGCATGCGCAGTAGAGCAGAGGGCCCGGTATGAGAGCACTGCTCTCAAGCCGCATGGCACAAACATTTGCATCGCGAATAAATACGATAGTCAGCTTGCGTCGACCAACAGTAAAGCTCCGAAGACAACTAATTCCGATCGGATGTCGGGTTATTTCGTGTCATACAGTGATGCTAACCG
>JAUELO010018248.1:0-11166 GCA_032357855.1 Amphibolips quercusostensackenii
TAGCGCACACAAGCACATTTAAAACCCATTAAGACAGTACCTTTATCACGGCAGATTAAAAACTTTTTTATTTATTAATCATTAAATGGACGTTACTTTGCAAAGTGTTATGACCTTCATATCTTGGTTAATTTTTTAAATATTAAAAAAAAATTTATAGCGCACATAAGCGCATTTGTAACCTATCACGACAGTCTATTTATCACGGCAGATTAAAAACTTTTTATTTTGCTAGTCATTGCATGAACGTTACTTCGAAAAATGTTATGCCCTTCATATCTATGTCAAATTTCAAGATATTTAAAAAAATTTTATAGCGCACATGACCGCATTTGAAATTCATTGCGACAGTCCCTTCATTACGGCGGGTTAAGAACTTTTTATTTTGTTAGTTATTACATGGACTACTTTGTAAAATGTTATGACCTTTTTATCTTGGTAAATTACAAGATATTCGAAAAATTTGTATAGCGCACACAAGCACATTTAAAACCCATTAAGACAGTACCTTTATCACGGCAGATTAAAAACTTTTTTATTTATTAGTCATTAAATGGACGTTACTTTGCAAAATGTTATGACATCCATATCTTGGTCAATTTTCAAGATATAAAAAAATAATATGATAGCGTATATGAGCGCATTCAAAACCCCATACGACAGTCCTTTTATCAATAAGAATTAAAAACTTTTTATTATGCGGAACATCACATTGCAATATGTTATGACCTCCATATCTTAGTCAATGTTCAAAATATCTAGGAAAATTTCACAGCGCATATAAGGCAATTGAAACCCAATACGACAGTCCTTTGATCAATAAAACTTAATAACTTTTTATTATGCAGATCATCATATTGCAAAATGTTATGACCTCCATATCTCGGTCAATTTTTAGAATATCAAGAAAAATTTTATAGCGCATATTAGCGCATTTAAAACCTTATACGATAGTCCTTTCATCACTGCGGATCAAACACTTTTTATTTCATTGGTCATCACATAGTCACTACTTTGTAAAATGTTATGATTTCCATATCTTGTTCAATTTTCAAGATATTTAGAAAATGCTTATAGCGCATATGAGCGCACTTAAAATTTCATACGACAGTCCTTTTATCACTGCGGATGGAACACATTTTATTTTGTTGCTCATTACATGGTCCTCACTTTGTAAAATGATATGACCTCTATATCTTGGGCAATTTTCAAGACATACAGAAATATTTGATAGCGCATATGGGCGCATTTAAAGCTGCCCACTAAAGTCCTTTCTTCATTGCAGAGTTAAAACTTTTTATTTTATTGGACTTTACATGGTCATCACTTTGTAAAGTGGTAAAATCTTCGTATCATTGACAGTTTTTAAGGTTTTTAAAAAATATTTGTGGTGCATATAAGCGCATTTGAAGACGAATGATTCCATATCCCTTACCTTAAATTTTATATAACTGTCGAAGATATACCACCTGCGTCACACTGACGCCCCCCCCCACAACGCTATTTCTGTTTGAAAGTTATCGCAAAATTTGTCAGTGAAGGCGCATTTGAGCGTATTTAAACTTATGACAGTTAGCTATACTTATTTTAAGAGAATGTTTTTATTTTTAAAAAATCGCCTTAGTTCCCTCCCGCCCTATTTGGATCGTTGATAACTGTGTTATCAATGTGATGCAAAATATTTTCACAGTGGCGCATTTCAGCGTACTTAGAGATCTTTAAGGTCATGCAATTCAAACTTTGATTTTTTAAGGGAAGAAAGCTGAAAGCACGCCACTCACGTAACAGCTGTCATAACTCCAAGAGTTTTGTCGCGCGACATTTTTTCTTGGTGGCGCATATAAGCGCATTTGCGGCGCAATCTACTGGGCTATAAAAAACCCAAAAAGTAAGAGTGAGAGAGGCTCGTGTAACTAACCTGGAAAAAAATTTATTTTAAGGTGTGACAAAAAACTTTCTTTTTTATTTCCGTTAAATATTCAGTTTATACTTGTCTTTGTAGTAGGAAAACTAGTTTTTCAAGTATTTTGTACTAATGAGAAAAATCCGCTAAAAATTGTTCATCGTACGACCCTGACTCTTTACGTTCAGTGTACCTCTCTAGTTACCATCTTCAGTCCCAAAACTGTCCTACTAGTTGGGTTCGACCGTATTTCTTATCAAACAAGACGTTTTTTGAATTTAATACAGTATATTACATATTAAGTGCATGAATTTAAAACTTTAAATTCTTGTTCACAATCAGCCATAGAATACAAATAAAATATTACTTTGTAAATATCACGCCCACCCTTTAAGTATAATTTATTGGGTTCCGAAGAATGCTCATAAGTAAAAAAATAGGTTTTGCGAGTTTCTGGCATTAATTGTATTTTTTGTTTGTTTTATTAAATATAAGTTGTTACTATTACATAAAAAACTACTTTATACTGATAATTACATGTTAAGATTAATTTTGTTAGCAGTCTTTCACTTTTGTTGACAATTTTCTTTTAGAATATAGTAAACTTAACTAATTGCTCAAACAATCAACATTTTGTAATGACATTTAATTGAAATAATGCTGTAAAAATGCGTTTTTTTTAATAGTAACTATTTGTCTACTTTTTACTTCAAATAACTTAATAGTTAATTAGGTTTATCAAAAATAGTTAATTCACCAAATTATTATTGTCTACGACCATTATTTTATAGATTCATGCTAGAAAGTTGCGTTTTTTCTAGAACCTTTTGCTTTGCAATTACTATAGTTATATCACATTATTTCATCATATAAATGTGTGCAATAATAAAAGCCTTGTAAGAGATAAGGTCCAACCAATAAAGATCGATTTTTCTAGAACCTTGGTTTGAACTATGAGTGCGTACTGATAAAATTCTTTGAATGTCGCAATTTGTTCTATAACATACAGTTATAAAATCTGATAAGCCAGCAAATCGTTATGAAATTTCATAATCAAATAAATTTAGTCTGCAGGCTTAAATTCACGATGTCGAGTAAGATAGTGACTAGCGGCTGTCCGTATGCGACGTGGATATTTTTTTTGGGCAAGTGGGGCAGAAAGTGAATAAGGGGGAGTCAGCAAATAAAAATCAGCTACGTGGAATATAAAGAGCCTAATAGTATACATATGGAAAAATTTTGTCAAAAATTCGTTTTCTTTCTGAGTCAGTAACTGTCATCTACTCTCATCTACTCGTCTGGTAAAAAATGAGGATCATCGTCGGTACTATATTTCTCGTTATGGGCGTTTTTCTTCATTCTATTGGTAAATATATAATAAAATAACTCATATCTATAATTTTAAGTACACTACAAAACAACCATGATTATTTTTATTCTTGTGTAACAAAATTTTTTAACTCATTCGTGAGATTCCTATTTATACAAAGCTTTTGTATATACAAATATGAACTTTCAGCTGAATGTATTAATTTTCTAGTAAAAATTGGAATTTGCAAAAAATTGCTCCATTGTTAACCAACTATCAATGACTGATCTTCGACGAAAAAAATAATGTTTGAAACAAATTTTCAACCAAAAAATATGACTTCTCAATCGCAAATGTAAAACATAACTAAAAGCAATTTTAACTGAAAATAAAAGTAGTTAGTAGTTAGTAGAATAGAATAATTCTGAACCAATCAGTAGCATTATCAACCAAAAGAAGATCCAATTTTTTTCAAACAAGCTGATTTTTTAAAATCTTTTATGCCTACCTGAATGATTTCTCGAATTTCAAAAAACATTTGAAAAATGCATTTAAAAGTAAAACTCAATGTATGTGTGTGTGTAGAGAGAAAAATATTTGGTAAAAGGTTTTCTCAAACCTCGTTTACTAATGTATTTTGATGCGCTAAATATGAATGTTGAATTATGAATAATAAAAATTAAATTAATTATTAAATTATTTAATAAAAAAATTAAATGATTTGAATAATTTTCTCTTATTTAATTTTGTTCAGTTGGCTTCGGTTTGTTTTCTGCCGTTTCGTTTGATTTAATTTAATTTAATTTAAGCCATTTACTTTATTTAAGATTGATATTAAATATACTTCCTTATTATTGATTGTCTGCAACGAAATCAAAGCATAGAGAATATTTACAAGTCAAAATTAGATTTTTAAACTACTACCTGTTCGGCTCATTAGAGATAAATACATAACATGGAAACAAGATGAAGAGAAAGGAAAAAGTCAACCAAAACCGGCCTCTACCTTTTTCTTATTTTTTTTTCTCTTTTTTATATTACCATGAAACCAACATGTTTAAAGAAGAATTTCCATCTCCTTATTAAAGATTATTTATAGAAAAACTGTAAGGTTTGATTGATAGAAGCTTATGCTCATAAAAATTCACATAATACCTTCGAATAAAACCATATATATTTTCGCAAAAAGTTACTTTGTCTAATTCTGGATTTATAAGTGAAAAATTGATTAAAGTATGATAAAATTTTTTTTTATAATAAAAATAAAGAAACAATGTCAACTAAAAATTAGCTGATGCTAATTTCGTATTGCTAATTGAATAAGCCTACCTGACAGTTTTGATCAGTTTCTTCAATAAAATATTATTTCGGGACCTTATACTTGAGAAAAATAAGTTTGTCAAAATGTTATTTTTTCAAAATTTTATCCTGACGCACATTAAAAAAATAAGCTTGCCAATGGGATCTATACATGATTTTTGTTGTTGTAAATATTATTGTTTGAATTTTAAATGGAAACTCATCAAAACTGAATTATTCATATGGTTGAACAGAAAAAAGTTTACAAAAAACGACACCCTTGTTACCTCTACAAAAAATATATTTTGAGGAAGATGCCATATACATAGAATATGTGCATAATTTTGCTGTGTATCATTGAGTACCATTGTTATATATTTATTTATTACAAATTTTTTGCTAAATCAGTCAAATCTTTTACTTTTGTAATTTTATTTTTAGATTTTTTTATTTTGTTGAAAGTATTCTTATACTTGGAGGTTGTCCTTAGGCCTGTGGAATTTCCTAAAATATGCGCATTTTATGACGTTTGGGTTGATCGATGCGGTCGTTGAGAACTAATTCAGTTGTCTAGCAGCCAAATAGCTTTGTATAAAAAGTTGACTCTTCAAATGCTCCTGTCTCTTAAAAATGGGATGGGCCTGTTTCCAAAATCTAGCAATGTCTGTGATTCCTTATTTGGAAAATCAATGTTAGTTTACGTCGTGAGTTTGTATACTGCATCTCGTATGTAACTATAGTGATTTTTTTTTCTCTGTCATAAAAAAAATTAAAAGAAGTTTTTTTCAGCATTTTTATAAAAAAAAAATCTTAAGAATTATCTTTTTTATATTTTAACTATCAAATTCTAAAAATGTAATATTTTTGAAAATCATTGTATTACAATGTGCATATTTATACGCAGGAGGTTAGTCTTTCACCATTTTTTTCTCTTAATAATCATATAAATAGATAGACATTTTAAAAATTATGTATTCTAAAGGAATTAATCAAAACGAAGCACTTGAAATTGTTTCTTTATTCTTGTTGTGAAAAATAATTTTTTTACCTTTATTAATTCTTTTTTTAATAAATGCGAAATTAGCTAAAGTCACTTTTTTCACATATTTTCATAGTTTTATTTGCAGGTATTATGTGAATAATAATTAGCATAAGATTCTATTGATTAAACCTTGTAGTTTTCTAAGAAATAATACCTGATAAGGCGATCTGAATTAGCCTTGAAAAATGTTGGCCTTGATGTTGGATCTTTTATAGCCTAAAGAAGGCAAAGATAGAATAAGGAAAAAGTAAGATGATGTTTTTGGTAATTTTTTCCTTTTTCTCCCGCTTTTGATCTTCAAATGTATGAACGTATACATTTATATAAATAACTCACTTTAATTAAACTAATCAAATCAAATTAATTCTATCTAATGCATTATATATAAACAATTCAATTTCAATAATGCAATTTGATTTTTCCAATTTTGATGTGCAAAATGAATCTTTAAAAATAAATTCCTAGTTTTCCAATTTTTAATACACTGTTTTAATTATAAGGAAAAGTATTCATAATTTAAATGAAAAATCCATAGGAAGTAATTTCAAGGGACATGGTATAGGAAATTTTAATTTATTTCAACTAATAAGTTATATAGTAGGTAAAAAATTAAATTGTGTGTCTTCTTTCACGTTTAAAACTTTTCAAGGAAAAGCAATAGAGACTGAACTTAAAACTACTATTATTTATCTGCATTCGAGGTTTAAAGTACAAAGGTTACTTTTGTACCAACCAAGTTAAAAATATATTCAGGCTCAATTATACATTTTTCACAACTCAAAAGACAAGCATTTTCTTTACAGTTTAATTTTTAAAAATAATGGTAATTTTGTGCTCGTTAGGAAATCTTACAAAAGAATTATGATTCTGCCCTGGAACAGAAAATGTACTAAAAGAATTATAATTTTCACGTTGAACAGTGAATTTTCAAACAAAATAAATACACTTTTGTCCTACGTTTTTTCAAGTCCTAATTGGGTACTATCTAGCCCATCAAAATTAAAATAGCTGTAAATTCAAACTCGAGTCTTTTCATTTTATTTGTATTTATATTTATATAGTGCTTATTTCACAAGCACTTTGATTTCCGTTAGCAAATGTATTTGCTTCCTCATAGAGGAAGCATAAGTGATGTTTTTAATAATAAGCAAACTTAAGTATATATTTTGACCAATTTAAAAATAGAAATTCACGAATAATTCGAAATGACAAAATAATAAAATTTTTCTTCAAACAATGGCAGCTCAGGCAAATAAAATTTTGTAATTAAAATGTTAATTTTTTTAACTGGAAAAGGAAGGGAAGAAATTCTGTCACACCCTATCCATTATCTAGCTTTATGATTCTATTTACAAAAATTATCAGAATTATACAAATTTAAAATTTATCGTCAAAAAGTATTTTTTCTTCAAGCACCAGCTTTAATTCATGTTGATGAACTTTTTTTGTTTAAAGCAGATGTTTTGAATATTACGCATAAGAATAAAACTTCGTTACTCTTCAAAAAACTGTATCAATATTAATAGTCAATTAATTTTTTTCGAATTAAGATATTTTTCCTGTTTTTGCATGAATTTTGAATTATAGTAACGAAAGAAAGTTCTAGTATTAAAAAAATTTTTTTTTTCCAAATACCATGCATTACTATAGTTTCCGTACTCTTTAATAAAATGTATAAATATTATAGATTGATGAATTTGTTTTAAATCAAAACATATTTTCTTTCTCACATCAACTTTAAATTATAATAATAAGAAAATTTTTACTGTGAAAATCGATTTTCAATCAAATATTGATTACCATTACTTGCATACTCTTTGATAAAATATATTAATAATTTTATTGAATTTTCTCGAACCAAGAAATCTTTTTTATTCTTGCATCAGTTTAGGATTAATTACTGAAAAAAGTTTCACTATAAAAACTGATAATTAAGGTATTGTAAAATGATACAAAAAAGTGCAAAATTTTTTTTTTGAAATTCTTAGATCAGTTTCATGACATTAGTGATGAAAATAAGCCCTGCTAATTTCATAAATTCATCTGCAAGCGTTTTCGAGTTATCGTGTTTACAAAAAAGTGTGAAACACACACATTCATCCACATACGCACATACATCCGGACAATTGCTTAGAACATTGTATCAGACATTTCTAAGCTGAGCAAGGTTAAATTTAATTTATTTTGAAATTTGCGAAAACTATACAATTAGGAATCTTTCTCTATGAGAAAGCAAAATGTTGTAAGTAAGAAACCCAAATATGTTTTTGTGTATGTTTAAGAACAGACAGGGTAATTTAAAGTACGAAAGGTAAACAATAAACTTTGAAAAAGTGCTTTTTTTCATAAACTCGTCTTTCCTTATGGTTCTAATCTGATGCTGAAAAGCCTTTCAGGACCTAAACGATTTTTAATTCCTGAATCAAAATATTTTTTGCATATTTAAAAAAATATCTAGGATGTTCAGATAAATCAAAAAGGAAAAATGTTCATTTGAAAACCAAGAGCTTTTTTGTCATGAACTAGACAATGTTTTACACAATTCTCAACGTCAACCATCTGAATTAAATTTTTGCAAGAATGTCTGACAAACCATGAATTAGCTCGTTCATGCGATCATTTTGCAACACAAAAACGTTTCACTTCTACTCAGCGCCACGGTAGACTTCTTGAAGTCGCTATATCAGTGATGAGGTCGATCTATCCTGGCCCCGAAGAGTTTTCTAAAAATTTTCTATACGGAAGGGTTTGTCTTGTTTAGTAGAAAATTAACCTGCCTGATTGAAAATTCACCTCTTTGGTTGAAAAATCAACTATAATTGACCACATATTTGTTCAAAAAATTATAATATTTGATTGCCTACATGCATCACAAGCTCAAGAATCAAATTTATCAACTTTTTTCATATTTCTAAAATCATCAAAACAAGCTTTTCTAGCTCCTATGAAAAAATGTGACAACAAGATAATTAGACAGAGTGTATAATTTTGCACTGTTTTTTTTCAAACAATTACAAAAACTTCTGGGAATCAAATGACATGCTTTTTATTTTTGACCTGTAATTTTTAATTATTTTTTACACCCCTTTTGTAAATTATTATTACTAAATACTAAATAATTAGCCTCAGGGCAAACCTTAAAGTTGAGACACGGGAAAAAACACAGAGATCATCTTAAATGACGTTTTAATGATAAGGAAACATAAGACGCGCAGATGTTGTCAAATTCTTAAAAATACCGAGAGAAATGGAACAAACCATTGAATTTACATTCTCTTTTAAAAAATTTTTGAAAGCTAAAGAAAAAGTATAAAATGTTTACAGGCGAGCCTTCCTCAAGCTATACAGATTGTCCGTACAAAGTTTCAGACACTTATTTATTCAACAGAAAATAGTGGGATCATTTCTGTGTCAGTTTATCTGTTATGTTCTTTAAATATAATTTGTTTGCCTCAAGTGCAAATACTTTAAGTATAAAACTGTAACATAAACATAGCTGCATTCTTATTCTTCGATGTCTCTTTTTTTTTGCAACTCAGAACAACGCCTAATCGGCTTTCTTTTATGATCGATAGTTTTCTGTGTGTCATTCAGGAGAACACTCGTTACGAAGGATTTCTACATAAACGTTAAAACCTTTGGTTTTAGCAAATTCATACATTTTTTTTGTCTTTTTACAGATCTATCAGTAGGCACGACGCCCAATAAAGGTCAAGGTAACCATACAACTGATAAAATTACGCTTTTGCTATTTCTTATAAATTTTTTAATATAACAAGTTAATAAACCTTCTATTTCTTTTTACAAAAATATTTATTATCATCAGCATCGCCGTCTAAAAGAAGAAGAAATCTGGAAAATGTTGGGACAAGTAGTGGACAAGCAAATTCTCAAGGTAACCATTGTACAAATAAGAATGAGTATAAGAAATATTAATTGAAAAACAGTTTAACACTATTAATAATCTTCTGAAGTAGAAAATATTTCACAAGGACGGAACAGTGTATACAATACTTACAGTATACACAGTTGAAAGCTTGTCTTAATGACAACCGCGGGATTTCAGCAGGAGCTTGTGTTGTTGTACAAAAATGCATTCACTCCCGGCAAAATCGATGTCACGTCGAGGATGCGGCTTTGTTGTTATTAAATTTCCTCAGCTTTTAATTAAGCCTGGCGCATATTCCTATACAAGACTCCACTCTTATCTCTAGAGCATAATTCTTGACAATCCTCAAAGCTAGGCTTAGTTAGTGTGAATGCATATCTACTATAGATCTAAAGAGCATCCATGCAAAATACATGAGTGACTTTACGCTTTGGATATCTGCATCTGACTCAGAAGTAGCCTTAGAAATACAGAATCAAGAAAGAAATGGTAATACTGTGAGGCAAAGGAGCAGAGGACTCATAGTGTCGCACTGAAAAACGACTCTTTGAAAAAAGACGTCAGTTGTCACACGGTGTTTTCCAGATTAGATAGTACATTTTTTTCCAAAAAGGCATCAATCTCTCTATGCACCTAAAAATGTGTGAAAAAATCTTTAAGCTTTATTAAAAATAGATGTTAATTTTTTTCGAAATGCTTTGTTCGTACATCTCTTACCAAGCAGGTCCAATTGCTTAAACACTTCTTTTATCAGCGATAGCAGTGAAAAACATATACAGCATGTTCAGGATAGTTGTTGGCCTCTGATTCCTGAAGTCAGACAATTTGCTTATCTTTGAGAGGATCACTGTGCGTCCTTTTACTAACCATCACTAGATAAACACTTTTGAATTAAGATGTGAGACCAAAGGCAAAAAAAATGATAGTGGGTTGAAAGAAACCTCTTTCACCAGAGGGTCTTGATACAATTTGGTCCTAACGCGGAATCGTTTCTTATGCTTCTTAATGCATTTTTGACCTCCTCGATGGTGATAGGTAGGCATTCCTCCTTAGGCGTGATGAGGGCACTGCACAGCTCCTTGAAGCTATTTATGTTCTGTGCGTCTTGATTCTTTCACTATTTTAATTACATTTTTGATCTTACGAATTCATGAGTCTTTTTTATCTTCTTACAGAAACATCATCAAGAATGTCGTCTCCGACAACATTCTCTCATGAAAGTGTAGAAGTCAAACGTGAATATCCAAGTAGTCAAGGTAACCCTAGTACCATTAAGTCTTGAAATTTTAATCATAAATTATTTTTAAGTCATTATAAATCTTTTAACCCTACTAAATATCGTTGAAAAAAATGTGAAGTGTAAATTATCAAATTTATGGCATATTCATTTAAAAATCTTCTAAAATGCATAATTTTTTATGGTAATTTTTTAATTAAAATGTGTACATTTTTAAATAATTAGGAAATGTTAAATTTCAATGATTGTGGAAAAAAAACTTCTAATTAAACATTTTTTAGCCTTTTCTTCTCTACTTAAGGAGGGTGGAGGGGGTAGTATTATCTATTATTTATATGCAGGATATGCAAGTACAAAATATGTGAACATGATCACCAGGTTTTTTTGGTCGCTGAACCCGAATCCAAAGTCCGTTAATCTATGCCGTGCCAGTTTCAAGGTCACTGAAAGGTTAAACTTAAAAAAATCTGATGAAGAAATCGAGACA
>JAUELO010018256.1:0-11165 GCA_032357855.1 Amphibolips quercusostensackenii
GAACTTTACGCGAATGATTATTGTGATAGTAGTGGAATACTTACCACTTTTGCGGTGATCCCATTAAACTAAATATTACATCAAAGGAGCATAAAGGATCATTTGAATCAACGATCATGTCCGCTCCGGAAAGAATTTTTTCCATTTATTTGAATATTTTTCTGATCCGAATTATCAGCCTGTGTATTTATCATAGTTATAATTATATTTTTTCATAATTATAATCATCAGTAATTGTGTATGGTGCGCGGGCAATTACACCACGTAGTAATTGTAGTTTGTTCGACAGTTGGATTGATTTAATTTACCCTGCCTCGTACACATCTAGACTCAAATTCTGATTCGGGCGTGAAATCAAATTAAAACTTTTGATTTAGACTAACTGTGATATTCGCAAGTGGACATTAAAATCAAATAAATTTTAGTTAAATCTGACGTGGACACGCGCTGACGGTAATAATTCCGCTGTGTTAAACTATTGTGTAACACTGGATATGTGAATTGTGAATAATGTGCAAAGCCTATTTGTGAACAATATTGTAATTTTGGTTTCTAAACTAATCAAAAGCAGCAACGGTCTACTAAAACAATCGTCCATTCATCGTTGGCTCCAAGGGACTCTACTCTGCAGCAACGGAAAGGAAGGACGTAACCATTCACGATTTAGTCGGTGTGCAGAGCTCTGCACCATTGACGTGACTGACATAAGATAAATGAAAGTAAACTCTCAAATATTCACAAGTTTGCGTCGTGTGGACCTCGTAGGTATACTGCACGCACACAATCTCACAACGGCTTTCGCTCAGGCATACTCACATTCAGATGGCGTAGGGGCCTTCGCGAGGCCGGATACCCCGAGAAAAATTGTTTAATCGCAAAGTATGCAATTTTTTACACCTGGAATTTGAGAATTGAATGAAACCAATTTTGTGTTTTTAACTGTCAAGTATTTGACATAAAAATCCGTTTGTGTATTTTCTTTACTTGTGCTACTATTATTCATAACTAATTAAATTAAATGCCAGATTATGCAAATCTGCAAATGCCTGAAGGGCTTATAAGTTTATTTTTATGTTTGCCTTTCAGCTCTATTTCTTGACTATCATCCTCTTTTTTGAGTTTTTTTTGCAGAATTATCAGTAAGTACAATGGAGAAATCGGTGGATTATCATCATCTCCACAACATTTAACTTCAAAGCAGAAATATTTTAATTTACAAAGACGAATTTTTGATTCAAAAGATTGAACTTGCTGTCAAAAATAGAAGAGTGATCAACAAAATAGTCGAATTTTCGACCGAGAAAGATGATTTTCCAAAAAAATAGTTTAATTTTTCTAAAAAATGAAATGATATTTTAAATATTTTTGATTTTTATGAGAATTCTAGAATATTTCCTGTTGTTTAAAATTCTAACCTATAATTTTTATTCGAAAACCACTGGTCAACCTTCTTTAAATTATACAATTCTGAACTATTTCTAAATTCAAAATTTCTTACCTCAAAATCAAATGTTTAGGTAATGGTAATAATCAATAAATTTTTTCATTTTACCTACTGATAATTCTGTAAAAAAAACTTTAAAAGAATGATGACTCAAGAATACAGCTTAGTTATGAATAATAATTGTATCACAAGTAGAGAAAATGCGCAAACGAGTTTTTAGGTCAAACACTTGACAGTTAAAAACACAAAACTTGTTTTATTTAAATCTTAAATTCCGCTGTTAAAAATTGCATACTATTATAGTGGGAGGTGGAGGCGCCACTCTACCGCTAGCTGACATTTCTAATGGGTTGTTGCTCTCTATTTCTCGCTGCCTTGAATTCTTATATGTTTCATTGAATTTTTCTTATTGTGACAGAATCTTTTGAAGACTAGCCCACCGAAATTTGAATAGCAAAAATGAAAAAATATTTGTAAAAGTAATAAAACTTATTGTCATAAAAAAGACCAATGAACCGTGTTCTATGTGGATAGAAAAAATTTTAATTTTAAGAAAAGATTTTATGAAATTAGTTGATAAGCAATCATTTTTATTTTAAAACTGATCGGCTTTTCATTACACATTCTTCTGCCAGTACTCCCGCTGAGTCATCTCTTCGTGGCAGGTCCAGGTCTTCTACTTTCAGATGCATGGCTCTACCTACCAGGCTTCCTTCTGCTGACGGATTTGGATATGGACTTGAACAACTTGAATTTATTCAGCTTACTTCTATTAAAAATCCGAACCTGGTATTTAAATTTCGAAAATACACTTTTCCTGCGGATAAACCACTTTTATTATTTCAAGAACGGCATCGCTATCTCCCGATTCCAACCCAAGAACACATCGTATTATCATCATTAGATGGTGACGTCTTTGCAATATTGGAGAGCGTTGATCTTCTTGTTGGAATATATGCATCTAATCCTCGCAGTGGACAAAAAGGGCGGGCAAAAATCAACATGAAGACCGGCACGATTACGCCATTGACCCCAAATGAAATCAAGGAAACTCCAGTAGGCTTACATCGCAAAATCTCATATGATTATATAGTAAGCCGTGAAAACAACAATGGGGGGTAAGTTACTTCTCAAAAAAAAAGTCATGATTAGATAACATTTTTTAGATACTTTTGTGTTTTATATATATGTGAAAAATATTAACTGCGCTTATTTTTATTGTTAGTCATGTCTACCACACAATTATTAACGTCACTTTTAGTCACTTTTTTCTCAAATCCCTAAAAGCTTTTAAAGTCACCTTGAGTTTTTCTGGATTCTATAAGATCCTCATTCACTAATTCTATTTACACCAGTTTATTTAATTCCAATGAAATTTTTTTAGATTTATAAATTTTTGGTCTCTTCTATTGAATTACTTGAAATTTATCCTTATTTCTGATGGATTTTATTAAATTCCTTTAAAGGCCCTTGAAATCTTTATATCTGACTTCAAATTTACAGAAAACAATATAATGTTTTGGATTTAAAGAAAATTCTGCAGTGAATTTGAATTCACTCTAAGTTCTCACTAATTATCTTATTATATTTTTATTTTTAAACTTTTGCTAAAATCTTTTTAATTTTTATAAGTTTATTTAATGTCACTCAATTAAATGGATTTTCACATTTGCTTGTAGTGTTTTTTAATTTATCCTGCAGTCTTTTAAATAATCCTGCAGTCTTAGGTACTTTATCAAATTCTTTTGAGTTCTCCTGACTGCTTTTAAATTCACTCCAATTGCACTAAAATCAGTTAAATATTTTAATTAAATTTTTTTTTTTATTCAAAGAAGTATTCTTATTTCCCTTAAACTCACTCCAACTGTCGACAATTCGTAAACTTTTTAGATTTTCAAATTTATTCTGAATTTGTTAATGTTCACCTCCAACTCTTTTAGGTTTCATTAAATTCTTATTATTGTGCAAGAATCTTTTAAAGACTAGCCGACACAATTTGAATAGTGAAAATTAAAAAATAGTTGCAAAAGGAATCAAATTTATTGATTGGCATAAGAGAGAACTATGAGCTATATTTCATGTAGCTAAAAATAAATTCCGCTTTTGAGAAAAAATTTCGTGAAATTAGTTATTTAGCCGTCATTTTCTCTTTGTGGCAGGTCCAGGTCTACTACCAAATGCATGACTCCACCCACCAGGCTTCCTTCTTCTGACGGATCTGGATATGGACTTGACCAACTTCAATTTATTCTGCTTACTTCCTTAAAAAATCCGAACCTGATATTCGAACTTCGAAAATTCACTTTTCCTACGGATAAATCACTTTTATTACTTCAAGGACAGCATCGCTATGTGCCCATTCCAACCCTAGAACACATTGTATTATCAACATTTGCTGGCGACGTGTTTGCAATATTGGAGAGTACTAATATTCTTGTTGGAATATATACATGTAGTTCTCGCACTGGTGTTAAAGTAAGAGCAAAAATCAACATAGAAAGCGGAACGATCACTCTTTTAACACGAAATGAAATAAAAGAAACTCCAGTAGGCCGCCTCCGACCAATCTCATCAAATTTTAAGGTACAACATGTAAATCCACGCAATCCACAAAATTAAATAATGTCAACTAAAAAAAGATTTCTGTGATCCAAAACAATATTAAAATATTACAAGTCACTTGTAATTGCAAATAATAATAAAAAGTTAACGTATTGTAGTTCACACGGCTTTGATCTTTCGTCAATGCCCAGACAGTGCTTTTCGAAAACAATAAAAAAAAAATCTGCTCGCTGTTTAGGGCGCACGTCTGTTATTTTTCGCTTTTTGTGCTCGATAATATTTATCTCGCGTTTTGCACTCGATAATATTTATCCCGCGCTTCGCGCTCTATAATGTACTTACCTCGTGCTACGTGCTCGGTCCTTTTATTTTCTCCTACATTTGTGCGAACGCCTTTCAAAATTAAAAGTCAAAGCATCGACAACTGTAATTTGGTGATTGTAAATTTTCTCTTGTTAATGCTATTTCAGCTTTACTGAACACATTCTTATAATGTATTTTGTGCTTCGCACCTAGTTTTTTGCAAAATGTAAAGTTTTATACATTATGTTCAATACTTCAACCCTACAACAGTTTTATTTTTAAGCAATTAGTTAACTTGTCTAACCAAAAAGGTCTTGATAATGAATGTACCTAACGCTACGCATTTGGATACTTTTTAGATTATATTTTGCTCTCGGCTCTTTTTAGTTTCAGCACTTCGTCCTCGGCTCAGATAGAAAGAAGATGTTTACTTGCAAATATAATACAATTGTAATAACTTCTACGATTAAGGGGGTCTATATTTTTTAGGGGGAGAAAAAACTGATCTTTTGCAATTAGAAAAAAACAGGTTTATTTATTTTGTTATCAATGTTTTAACATTTAATTACTACATATTTCAAGAAGTTACAATAAATTTTTCTTGATGAAAAAGTGATATACAAGCGCGCTACAACCAATCTACGAGGGATCCAAAAAAGACGTTTTGTGGTGAGTAAAGTAACTAAAGTCTAGATCATCTTGAATCAAAAAGTTCAACGGCATACGTTATTAAACAGTTTTTGCGTAGGAGAGAACAAAACTGGATGTAAAAATATATTTTTTCTACGAAATGGCGTACATTTAAAGTCAAGAGTCAATTTGTCGCATTGAAAATGCTCTTTTTTTGACCATAAAAAAAATTCATAAAAAAAAGATCGTTTAATCTCACGAGCTTTATATCTGAAATAAATAAAGAAAATTTGAAAGCGATTTCCAAAGCCGTTTGTAAGATATTTTACTCACCGACTTTGAAAACCTGGTTTCGAGAAAAACGCGTTTAGTTAAAAAAAATTTTTAAAAAACTTTCAATTTCATAAGCAGCACTTTTAGTTTAAATTACTGAAAATGCTCTCAAACAAGCTCGAACAAACATTTAATCTAACAAAAATTTTCGTCTAAACTATATCTACAAGTTTGATTAAAATTATACATAATACACTTGCTGTTGCGCGTTTTAGGGTCTTATGCTCGCTTTGTAAGCTTTTTCGCTGTTGTATGCTTTTGATTTAATTACTTTAGTTTTAAATGAAAAGGAGAACTAATTTACTTAAGGTTCTATCGACCTTAAGAAAAACATACTTATTTGCACACTCGCGCTCGATATTTTATTTGAAAATCATATAAACCTTGCGCTTCAATTTCGTTTCTGTGCACCGTTATAATAAAAACAAAAAATTTTGAGCACACTCACAGCACACGATTTTGTCGTCGCGCTTCAAAATACATTGATAGCGCGTTTTGCGTTCCGTTTTATATGTTCTTTATACAGAAAGAAACTGAGAGTAAACACTACCATAGAAGCGACAACTAGCTGTATAGTGGCGCCTCTGCCGCCAATTTCAGGTACTTATATCTTTACTGATACCAAATCACGCATATCCATGCGCGACGCACGCAGGCGCAACTCGTTGAGCGAGAGTCGACCTATCGCGAGAGACACGAAATGGTCAGTGGTCTCGTGAGAGAACATCGATTTTTGTTGTGCTTAATTTTTCATTTAAAACAAAGTATAATCGCAGTTAAAAGAGAAAATCTCACAGTGTTAATACCTTTGTAGAATAGAAAAATGCAAATTGTGTCCAAATCAGCAAAAAACGTTTGCGTGATTGTAACATTTTGCAGGTTATGTTGTTATTTTTTTCCGATCTTCCGATATTACCACTTTGAAATAAGTGCTTTCCAGTTAACAATTTCTCTCTCTCTATTCTGTTGGTGTTTATAAATACCTAATGAAAAATGTATTTAAAAATATAATTGTCTGTATACCCTTATCACAAAGTTGATGAGAACTTTAATTCAAACCATCGATTTATACATCAAGACATTTTTGAAACCGATGGTCAGAGATCCGTGGTAAAAATGTTCATTCATTTGAATTGAGGGATCTGTCCGGAGTGTATGTAGAGAAGATATAATTAAATTCTAATTTTAGTAAGAGCATTTTTTAATAAAGTGTATTATAGCTATTACTACATAATTTGTCTCAGGAAGTAAATATAAATTTTTGGACGTCTTTTCAATTGTTTAGAACTTAGTACAATATTTTGTTTTTCAACAATAAAACTTCTAATTAGAATAATTGAATTTCTTTTGAACTATTTTCAAACTTCTTCATAAATTATTTCTCGGACATTTTACTGTGACTATGAACATAAAAAATATTTTTTTTAAATGTAAAAAACATGTTTACTGATTTGCTAAATGTATCGTTAACATAAGTTAACGTAACATAAAATAATGTTTGGATGATACATTTGCTCAGGAGGCACCGCGTGAAGACAGCTAACATCAAATAAATTCAAGTAAAAACTTATTGATTCTATCAACAGAAAGAAACACTATAATTTATTTTTTAAATCAAGAATTGGATGATATAATATATGACCCAGATACGTAAGTGCTGACAAAGGAAATGTATCAGAAAATCCAAACATTAATTAAAAAATAAATCAATATATTTTCTGCTAGACATTTCCAAACACTAGTTACATATCTTTTGAGAAGGTCTACATTACGAAATCATATAATATAATCAGAGAAGAAAATCTAGAAAAATTGTACCCACTAAAATTGCATCAAGGAAGATAGAAGTACATATGTAGAAAAGCAGAATAATGGGGCATGTCCGAAAAACAAAATTTTTGCAATTACGTAAATCAAAGGTGTGCACTAAATACATAAAATAGAAAAAAAAATATGATTAAAAAGAATTAACCTTATAACAATAATGGTAACTCTAGTCATCTTTTTTCTTACTGTACTACGGTGTGGCAAAGAGGACACAATTCTTTAATTTTTAGAATTGGAAAAATTTTTCCTGTAAGTACAAAAATGATAGAATTTTTTCAAAGTTCACTTTTCAGTATTAAATGCAAATAAGGAATTCAAATTAAAAAAATATTTCTTTGGTTTGAGATAAAAGACAGTAACTTCAGCAAAGGTATACAAGCTGACTTGACGAGCTGTCATCCCCTCGATATTAAGAAATTTGGTATAATCGAAAAATAAACGTGAACGTGTTTTAAAATGTTTTTATTTAATGAATAATTCTTTTGGTTGGAAATTAATGTCTCTGGTCGAACAGCTAACTATTTTGTTAAAAATTTGTTGTTTAGGAATTTAGCTATACAAGTGTGTGTAGAAAATAAATTTTTTTGAGTTGAAGATTTAAATATGCCATCGAAATTTCGTTTCTTTTGGTGAACGTTAATCCTATTGTTCCAAATTTAAATACTTCATTGAAATGCTTGTCCTTTGTTTCTAACAAAACCATCTACAAACTTCACAATAACTTATCTTCACTATTTAACTTCAATTCTTATATCTAGATCCTTACTTCTATACTACCTATAAGTCTAAAGAGCGATCAAGCGACTGAAAGCGAAAGAGCGACAGCGAGCGTGTGAGAGCGAGCGGGTGTGAGCGAACGCATCCGCAACTAAATCTACTTATACTACTACATAATCATTACTTACAGGTCTTTTCGCTTCTAGTCTATGCGACTTTCGTTTCCTTTTCTTTACCTCTTAATTTTTTTCTATCTTATTCTCACTTTGCCATTTTTTATATATCTATACCTTTATTCTCTTTCATTCGCCCCCCTAGCCCACTCCAACTCCTTCATCCACTCCTAACCTATTCCATCCTCCCCAAGAATCTTTACCACATTCTCTTGCCAACTTCCTAGATCTTCCATTCCTCTCCTACATCCTTCCCATACATGCTCCCATATTTCTTTCTCCCACTTACATATTCTGCACTTTCTGTTCTCTCTTTTTTTGCAATACAATCACTCCCTTACCTCGTTTTCCAATCTAATTCCCTCTATTCTGATCCACCTTCTCTCTCCCCATTCCTTTTTTCTAAATACTTTGGTATTCCTTCCTTTCTTATCATCTCATACTGTTAATTATATTATGATTTCTCAATCATTTGCTATTTTGCTATTAATTGTTTTTCTCTGTTCCTTTTATCCAATTCTTTATAACATACTCTATTCCCCTCTCCTATATCTTTAGCACTAAAAAACTCCCTTCTTTCTTTTTCCCAACTTATTAGTTCTGTTCGTGAAAAATGCAACATTTTAATTAAAAACTTATCTGTTTTATGGTTGAAGAATAAATTAGTTTGTTGAGAATGCGTCTCTTTTCATTCAAATCAAATATTATAAATTAAAAATTTTCATATTTCAAGCTGAAATATCAACAATTAGGTACATTTTTTGTTCCGAAATCATCTTTTTGAATAATTATTTTTTAAACTGGTAATTTAACTGTTCCATGTTTGAAAAAAAATTTATCTTTTTTTTAGTTAAAACTCTCGGTTGAAAATTTAACTGTGTATCATTAAAAATAAAAGTATTTTTTGGTTGAAATATTAACTATTACATTTTTTGTTAAGAATTCATCTTCTTAGGTTTAAAATTCAACTACTTTGTTAAAGACTTGTTTTTATTTGGTTTAAAATTACCTTTTCAAGCTGACTATTCAAGAATTCAGTTAAATATTCAACTTTTTGGTTGCAAATTTATGTAATTTTTGGAACATTTGTCTTTTTTGAATAGAAATTAAACTTCCTGGTCAAAAATTGAACTATATGTCTATAAATTTATGTATTTAGATGAAAATTGAACTGCTTTATTAAAAATTTGTTTTTTCTTTGTTGAAAATTTATATCTTTGCGTTAGAAATTTATCTTTTTGTCCTCTGCTCTTTCGCTTTTGTTAAATGACCACGTTTTGAGGCCCCCTAGACCAGAAAAACAGGTTTTCACGCGGGCAGATTTTTCGTCATGAATTTAATCTTTTTTTTTTCTAAATGCAACTGCTTGATTGATAGTGAATCTATTCTACTTGAGGATTAAATTGCTTTGTTGAACATTTTTTTTTTTCAATTCAAGTCAACTGTTTTCTTTTAAAAATAATCATCTTTTCTTGGTTGAAAATCAAACTACTCTGTTCATACATATTAAACCGTAAGATTGGACTAAATCCCTTTTTATCCCAAATCGTCTTTTTGACATGCATGCAACAAAATTAACATTTTTAGGATAAAGTTACCCGAATTTAAAAAAATGTCACTTTTTCTCATGAAAAATCAATTTTAACTTGAAAGTTATATTTTATTATCAGTTACCCCCATTGCGACATCGTCGGATAATTTTTCCATTTAAAAAAATCAATAGAGATCTTTATTGGTAATAAAACGTAACAATTTTTCAGCAATAGCTGTTTTCTATTTTTAAGAATCTAGTATTTTTTAAAATGCCCTTTTCTAAATTGAAACTTTCGAAATAAGTATTTTTAAATTGCCATTTAAAAAAATTAAAATTATCTTCTTAACATTTTTAAGAATACTAAGAATTTTGTAAGAAATTTCTAAGAATTTAAGGCTAATGTCCAATTGAAAGTGGGCCCTCTAAACTTTAAATACTGTTAAAGAAGAAATACAATCTTAGCAAAAAAAATTATACAAATTGAATACGTATTTCAGAAAAAATTATATATTCTGAAACAAAAGTTTGACTTTCAGTTTTTATAGTTTTTAATCTCAAAACAACGACAGAGGCTTACAATTAAGATAAAAAGTGAACACTGAAAACATGTAAAACATAAAGATTTTGTAGAAAAAATATCGAGAGATGCGAAAGAAAATAACAACATAACCTGCAAACTGTCAAAATTGCGCAATTTTTTTTGCTAATTTTGTCACAATTTGCGCTTTCCTATTCTACAATGGTACTAACACTGTGAGATTTCTTCTTTTACACGCGATTATACTATATTTTAAAAGAAAAATATGGCACACAAAAAACCAATTTTCTCACAAGAGGCCACTGACCATCTTGTGACTCGTGCAGTGATCACAACCGTGTCATTTAGAGCTACTGCGCTTGCCTGGCGCAGCGTCCTTCATTGGCCGCTGTTGGCGTGCAATTCAAACCGCGTTAATTAACAATAATTAAAATTAAAATAGATAATCGTAAATTGCACATCAATATCAGAAAATACTTAGTTTATAATGCAAGGTAAGTAATTAAATAATAATAATGATCTTTCTTAAATAAGAGCTTCTTATAATTGAATTCCAAAGTGTAACCTTATTTCATTATCATTTTTTTTAGAATAAGCATTTCTGTATATTGATAAAAAAAATTCATAATATTAATTTATTTCAATTTGAATCATTGGTAATTATGCCCAGTTCAAATTAAGCGTCATCAGCGGCCATTGAGAGCTGCCGCGCCAGACAAGTGCAGTAGCTTTACATGCCAAAGTTGGGAGAACTGGACTCGTAAAAATTAAATGCTTCGCGAGTCGTGTGTCCTGCATATATATAATACTTTTACATTGCGCACCGCGTACGAAGACTCTGAGGCAAATCAGATCGCAGACATATATTTCTGCCTAACACAGCGACTTGTACTAACGCTGCATTGCGCGTGCGCCACTTGCTGCTATATATAGATCAGTGATCGTCATATATAGCGTCATTAATTCATAAGAGTGGAGGAAGAGGGAGAGTAGTTTCCGGCGCGTGCGCGCTGACGCTGAAGTACAAGGCTAGATAGAGAAAAAGCGATATCGTCCGCACTCATATTTTGCCCCACACGGCACTTATTGTGAGGTATAGGCTGT
>JAUELO010018283.1:0-11164 GCA_032357855.1 Amphibolips quercusostensackenii
TGATTGTAAATCTGACTATGAGTAGCACTTTTGAATTTCGTAAACAAATTTCTTATTTTGAATTAATAAAAACCACAACTGAATAAACAAAGCTACATAAAAACATAATATAAAGGTGAGCTTTTAATTTTTTAAATATATTTTAATTTTGCACACAGTCATTTTTTTAACATATTTCTTTGCAGTTTTTTTAATTTTAAATTCAAAAGTCTTGTCCATAACAACTAATAGTTATTAATTTCTATTAACTCAAGCAGATTGCCAAGTGCATTCATCATACACGCACGTGTGCGTCGAAATTTTCCCGTCACCGGGTGACTGTAAGCATGCTGACATTGGAAACGCTTTGTGCACGCACTAAATGCGCCCTTCTGCTGGCAGAATAGGTGCAATCTTGCAAGCATTGCGTGCGCGCACGAATTGCTATCTGGGCAATCGAGTAAAGACCAAATTAGATTCTTGAAAACGAGCTTGTGAGTAGCAAGTTTCGGCGCGAATATTGGGGAAAAGTTATTTAAACTGCAGAAAAAGTCGATCTCTTTCCATGTTTTAAAATTTCAAGGTCACTTGAGTAGAGTAAAAATATTTGAACCATTTTTTGCTATCTTTGTAAAAATTCACTTGTTTTGAGTTATTTTTTCTGATAGTTTATTCATCATAAATTAATTTCATTGTCAGGAAAACAGCAATATATCACTTCTGAATATTATCTTGTGATTCAAAGTCAATAAAAATGATTTTAATGTCAACATTTCTTATATATTATTGTTGCAACATATTGCAAATACATTCCCATTAATGTGTAATTGTACATCACATATGATATGCTCAAATGGTCGAGACCGCGACTCTATAAAAATAGCAAAAAATCGACCTTTTTTGATTTATTTAAACTTCAAAGTTAATAAGGGAGGGTACAAAATATTTTAATGGAATTATTGCTATACAGGTATAAATCGGCTTGCTTTTATCTGGTTTTATTGGTGGGATTGACAATTATTTTTACGATAGGCCTTGATGCATGTTTCGTGTCTCTCTCGAAATTTCTTTAAAAAATAAATCATCGTAAGATGCTCAAATATTGTTAGAACTGTTCAAAACTTTTACTTGCACACGAAAGCTCTCTGTCTCTTTCTTTCGAGAAAGGGGAAAGCGAAAGGAAAAGGGAAAGAGAAAAAGGTTGAGTGAAAAGGAAAACAGACAAGGGGAAGGGGAAGGGGGACAAGGGTTGTGGCAAGGGAAAAAAGAAAAGGGGAAACGGAAACTAAAGGTGGAAAATGGAATGTAGAGAGTAAGGGGGCACAGGATGGGAAAAAGGGAATGCGAAAAGAGAAAGGAAAAGAGGGAGGGGAAAAGGAAACATGGGAACAGGAAAGAGAAACGGGAAAGTGGAACGGGGAAATTAAAAAGAAAAAGGGGGAATGGGGAGAAGAAAAGTGTAAAAGTAAATATAAAAAGAGAAAGAGGAAATGGTCAGGGGAAAGGGATAAGAAGAAGGGAAGGAAAACGTTAAAGGGGACGAAAAACGGAAGAAAGGAAAGAAAAAGAAGCAAGGGAAAAGGGCAAACGGGAAGAGTAAGTGAGAGACAAGGTGATTTCTCGATTTAGACCCTGCTGCGTCATGCGGTGAAGATGATTCTTTACGAAAAATTTGTAAGTTATTCCATCAAAGTTTCACTTCTGCCGTGTGACCTCACTGCCACACACTGTTTTGCTCATGATTCATCATTTTAGTTCAAGAACTTTTTCCTTCTTGCAAAATAAAAATATGTTGTTTAATTTTTGTTGTTGTTAATTTAATTTTTTTAATTAAAAATGTAACTATTTAATGTTTAGTTAACCATTTATCTTCTTGATAATGCTAATTTCAATAAATATAAAGTTAGTAATAATTAGTTAAAAAAATATAGTGCATGTTTATGTAGCGTGTATACTATAGTTACACGATTTTTCAAATTTAAGAGTCGTTTCAAGGTGAATTAGGTGCGCTGAAATTGAATCTAACCTGTGAATACGATTATCTCGTTTACTTTTTGAGCACACAGTAGTTTTGCCTCGAAATCCCATTTTTAGCCATTTATAACATAGAATATATGTCTAGATCAATCATGCAGTTGCCGAGTAGAAGGCTTGCAGAGATAGATGGCGAAAGTAGACAGTAATTAATGAAGTAAGCCGATTTGAATACTTATATTTTTTCAGCAGATGCAAATAAAATATTTTTGTCTTTAAGGCGCATCTTGTCCCTACTGAGGAACCACCAGTAATTTCTTCCTTGTATCTCATGTTTATGAATTTATTTGAAAACTCATAACGTCTATTTTTTTGATTTTTTTACAAAAAAAGTCTTAATTTAAAGATTTCTCACTTTTAAACTAATCAAGGAAATCCTATTTTACTTTTATTTTCATGTTCTTTGATGTTTTTAATTTTCAATTTCCTAGTTATATTTACTAAAATAAGATTTTTTGACTGTACGGCATTGAAATGGGTCTCACAGACAAACGTGTGGCGTTATAAGGGTTGAATTTCAAAGTGTGCTGTTCAAGGGTTAATCCAGCCGCTAGTGTATTTAAAGTAGTCCTTGCTTTAATCATACTCCTAATTTTACGCTAACCCCAAGATTTTCCTTCCAATATAAAGATTTATTTAAATCTTACGAAGTGTCTCGTCGTCCCAAAATTCGGGATGACTAGTCCAATATTTTCCATAATCTTGACTAGTCGTCCCGAAAATTCGGGACGACTAGACACAGTCTGAATTTTAAATATTGTCGCTATTCGTGAATAGCGACTGAAAAACTTTTTTTGAAACAAAATTCAACTACTATATTAAAATGGGAACTATATTATTAAAAATTTATTTTTTTAAAGGAAACTGGTTTTGGGACGAGATTGAATTGAGAAGAACGTACCTCGTACGCGTAGGATATACCTTGCCTCCCTTTTCTATTGTCCGGCAATTCGCAGTTGCTCTAAATTATTTTTTTTAATACCCCCACTACACCACGCTAGGCATGCATATGCTCTGTCCTCTCAAAGTTTTTTGAAGAAATAAATTGTCGTGAGATGCTCAAATATTGGTAGAACTGTTAAAAGCTCTCATGCACACACGAAATTCCTCTTTCTTTTTCTTACGGGAAAGGAGAAAATAAGAAAGATAAACGGAAAAGTGTAAAGGGGAAAGTTAAAGAGAAAAGGGGACAAGGAATGTAGAAATGCAAAAAAGGAAAGGAAAAAGCAAAATCGAAAAAGGAAAGGGGACAGAAAACCTGGAAAAGAAAATGTGAAGAAAAGGGAACGGGGAAGAGCAAAGGAAACAGGAAAGCGAACCGGGAAAGTGGAAAGTAAGAAGGCAGAGGGGACAAGAGATGCGGAAAGAGTAAGAAGAAAAGAAGAAAGGAAGAATAAAAAAAGTAAAGTGGAAAAGGACTGTGAAAAAAGAAAAGGGAAAGGAGGAGAGGGAAAGAGCAACAAGTTAGGGGAAAGGGGGAATAAAGAGGGGAAGAGGGAAGGAAGGGGGAAGAGAAAAGAAATAAGGGAAGAGTTAGAAAGAGACAAAGTGATTTCTCGATCCAGACCCTGCCCGGTCGTGCGGTCATGATGATTCCTCACGAAAAATTTCAAAGTTAATCTATTAAAGTTTTACTTCTGCCGTGTGGCCTCACTGCCACTTACTGCTTTGTTAATGATTCATCATTTTAGTTAAAAAAACTACTTTTTTTGTGCAGAACCGAAATATTTTGTTGAATTTTTGCTGTTTTTGATTAATTTTCAGAACAAAAAATGTAACTATTTTATGTTTGGTTAATCATTTATCTTCTTGAGTTGAAATTTCAACTTTTCTATTAAAAAATTCTGTTAATAACCTGTATTTTCTGGTAGATTATTTATCTGCTTGTTGACTAATTCACTTTTTTGGTTAAAAATTTAACTCTTCAGTTGAAAATTGACCTATTATGTATATATTCTTATATCAATTGGAAATTTAGTTAAAAATTCATGCATTTCATTAAAAACTAATCTTTCTGGTTGAAAATGAATTTCTTTGTTTAAAAATTTATTTACTACGTCGAATATTACTTTGAAATATGTTTATTTGGATGAAAATTTTTGTATTTCATTAAAAATTGATATTTTTTGGTAGAAAATTATTCTTTTTGTTTAAAAATTTATTTTGTTGGTTGAAAATTATTTTTCTTCATTGGAAATTAATTTGTTAACTGAAAGTTCAACTATTCTATTTTTTGTCGTAAATGTTTATTTTTTGGTAGATATTTTCAATCTACTTGGTAAGGGTTTAGCATTTAAGTTGAAAATTCATTTCCTTTTCTACAAATGTAACTATATTGTTAAAAATTTGTTTTCTTTTCTGAAAAAATTAATTTTTTTGATTAAAGATATAGCTAGTCCATTTTTGCTAAATTTTTTCTCTTTTTTCAGTCAAAAATTCACTTACTTTGTTAAAAACTCGTAAATTTGGGTTGAAAATTCAATTATTTTCGTAGAAAATTCGTATTTTCGTGTTGTACATTCATCGTTTCTGCTAAAAATTCGTATTTTGGTTTAAAAACTGAACAATTTAGACAAAATTTTGTTTCTATATTGACTGAAAAATTTTCCTTAGTTACAAACTTGACTTTTTTGTTGAAAATTTCTCTTTTTGGTTTGAAAATTATTCTATTTTGGTTAGAAATTCAAATAATTCGTTAAAAATTTGTATACTTTGTGTAATTTTACAGTTTTTTATTGACAATTCAAATAATATCATTGCTGGATATTTTAATTATTGCACTATACGTTAATAATGCATTGTTTTAGTGAAGATTATTCTTTCTGGTTCAAAGTTCCCTTTTTCTTAGTGGAAAATTAAACATTTTAACTAAAAATGTAGTTCTTCTATTTTTGGTTTAAAATTGATCTTTTTGAGTTGAAAACTTGAGTATTTGCTTAAAAATGCATTTATTTTACTTACGTCTTGCGTAAATTATGGATGATTATTCGAAAAATTCTAAAAGACTGTTTTTACTGAAAGTGTTTAAAATATATCTATAAACAATAATTTTTTTATAATAGCATTATTTATCTTCTATATGTGAGGCTGTTTTTATACCTGAAGGAAAATTGAAAGCGGTTAGAAAAAATAAAAAATTGTTCAGGGCAAGTCGGACAATTCCGAAATTCGGATTTTGTAGCAACCCTTATATTATAAATTGGATGACTCGATACCGCTTAACTTAAAATTTAAAATAACAAGCGTTATTCACAATAACATCAATATCTTAAGCACGTTTTCATCACGAACACCAACTGCAACTTAGTTGTAACCCAATTCAAAACATCAAAACATTGATTTTTGAGCAATTTTGATCTCTTTAAAAGATATTCATCTCCGAAAATATGGAAAACATCTAAAGTGTCGACTTTAAAGTAAAATTTATCATATCACATTATTAACAAGTAAAATAAAGGTATAATTTTTGATTAAAAAGCAAAAATTAACCTCACAAGTTAAGTTCTGGTTTTCGAAAGTAATGATTTCAATTTTAGTACTTTAATGAAGATATTTAAAAATGGTAAATTTTTATATTTTGTAAAAATAAAATTTTTGATTCAATTTGACAATAAAGTAACTTTTGCTGATACAAAATACAAATTTTAATTCTGTGGAATATGTCTGGCTTTAGTAGGGGAGCGGGTCGAGATGAGCATACGGTGTCAAATGAGACACTGAATTTTCTCTCAAAATATGAGGTTTCCATTACTGTTTTTTTCAGGTATAACAAAAATAATGATATTGAATATCTCGAAATCAAATTCTGTCGTGTTTTAAAACAAAAATAAAATTTTGAAAACAACTTATATCATTTTCATCCTGAGGTTTTTCGTAAAGTTCATTTATCGAACTTCAATGTAGTAATGTATTTATACACATTTATTTACTAAAAACCGGTAATATTTAAGATTTGTTCAAAATTGTGATTTGTGGCGGAATGAGACAGGTTCAAGGGCGAAATGAGATACGCAGGTCCTGATTGTCACTGGGCGTTCTTAACCTTTTTATGGAGACGACCGAAAAGTTTCAAGTGCAGATTTTAAAATATAAAAGTGTTGCAATAGTAAAAACCTGCAGGAGAAAAACTGACAGATAGTCATGGTCAGAAGAATTTATGGCTGCAGCTGTGAAATTTGTCTTACAAAAGAAGTGTAGTGCTAGAGCAGCTGCAATTGCTCACGAAGTTACAAGAGAAACTTTAGCTCGTAAAATTAAAAAATTTTGCCAAAATGATGTTTTGGAGAAAATTTCTTGCAAAAAAGGTAAGTGATACAAGTATATGTACATATCATTTATAAAATGTGGTCTACCTATGAAAGCATCAGTCTTTGTTGTTATACGATTTAAAGGTTAATTTTATTAATAAATTGTAGATAATTTTGTAGTTGTTTTCTAGCATATTTAAGTCATAATTTTAATTTATTGGTACTGATGAATTGCAGAAATCTTCTAAAATTTATATTCACAAATATGACTTTTAATTTTGCAGTAAAATCTCTATTTCTATCTGAAGTAACATTTAAATTCATAATAATTTGCAGTAATAGAAAATAGTTTTTTGTTAATTTTCTTCCTTCAATCGTAATATGTTAAGCAAAATTGTAATATACACTTTTGATGTTTGGTATTTTATTTTAGGATTGGAATTTTCAACTGTTTTTTCTAAAGTCCAAGAAAATGATATTAACAAATACCTAACATCCATGGAGAAAAAGATGTACGGCTTAACACTATTGGATGTCAGAGCCATAGCTCTCTAATTGGCGAAAAGGCTCAAACTCAAAAACCATTTCAATTAGGAAAATGGATTCTAAATTGACAGTGTTTTCATTCTCTAATTCTAATAATATTATTAACGGCTTAAAGTTAATTTTTAAGCTTAGCGGTAATTTGTGCTGCGTACTCTGCAATGGTAAAGTCAACCTAAATGACAATGATACGAGTGTAAGTTTTTTTTCCACGCCAAAAAAAGATTCTTGTGTTCAAACTTTAAAAAAGAGTGTAAACTTTTAAGACTGTGATAAGACTTTAAGAGGGCAAAATTTTTAGGAGGTTACAATTTCTATGTTATGTGAAAACAAATGAAATAATTGTGTTAAACTGATAATTAATTGCTTTTATACTTTCAAATATTTATAAAGCCGTTCTAAGTAATAAAAGCACAGTTTATAATTTTCATATTTTCAAGGCAAGCACTATTTTTTAAACACTTTGTCCTTCATAAAATTGATACATGAAGGTTTAAATTATGTAAAGAACCACTTAGATTTAAAAAAACTACTATAGATTGCAAATATTTCACTAAAAATTATGACTATGCTCATCTAGTCCCGGTCTCCCCTAAAGTAATAAAATTTTACGCATAAAATCCTAATCTAATTCTAATTATAATCTAATTTGTTTTCAAACAATGAAAGATTAATTGAAAATAAGCAATACCATTCGATTTTGAAGGCACGAAGTTTTTACGGTAGTGATATTATTCGAAAGAGAGTTTTTGGCGAAACCTCTTAGTGCACATGTTATTACTGCAACATCACCGCAAACATCACGAGAAGATTCTATACCTTTGTTAAAACGAAAGCCTACAGAATTATCGAAAAGGTAGGTGTATTTTCTGTATATCCGCTTTTATACCTGATGTCCCTCCTTAACGTTCGTCTCCACGACTTCATTCGTTTCTTTGTGCTAGCTGTCACAACACACAAATTAGTCACGCGCAAAGTTTTTTGAGTTTTTTTTTGTGAATATAGATTTTATCTTAGTGAATAAATGTGGGGATAGATAGAAAGCGCAAACGTTCTTCCCATGATTAAGACAAAATTCGCGATATAGAACAGAAAGTGAAGGTATAGAAAGTCTCGCTTCACTTCTCGAAAATACTCTTATAGCAGCTCATCAGGATCTTTTAATAGTAGATGTGCTTTAGTTTTTTAAAATAGTTATTCTGTTGAAATTTCTATACATAGTAAGGCTCATTCATACGATGAGAGAACTCTGTTGTTCCATAGACATCAAGGCTCATTTATAAGATGATAAAAGGCTGATCTGATGACTATTAGCCTGTATCTAGGTACAGG
Source organism: Amphibolips quercusostensackenii (assembly GCA_032357855.1). Taxonomy (NCBI): domain Eukaryota; kingdom Metazoa; phylum Arthropoda; class Insecta; order Hymenoptera; family Cynipidae; genus Amphibolips; species Amphibolips quercusostensackenii. The sequence continues at coordinate 8,136 of JAUELO010018283.1, forward strand.
ACTAATCCAGGTCTATAATTTTCCAGAAGTTCCACCTGAGGAGGAGGGAAACAAAGTAAAACAAGGGACAGATGAAAAGGTAAATGATGAAGAAAACAAAATGTCGGACGAGAGTGGCATTAGGACAAAGGTCAATGTTGAGAAACTAGAGGTTCTAGGAATAAATCCTACAACGCTTGATACCTCTCAGATTAATTTACATCCTGATATTGCGTCAAAATGGGAATTTTGTCTTACCACAGATCTTATATCAGATGCTAAACAGGAATTGTTTTAAAAATGTCCAAGGAAAGGAAATATTCTTTTTGATCCTTCAGAAATTAATCCGCTTACGCTGCTGCGAATAAGCAAATAGGCCATTAAGAGAGTTGAGCATTTCCAGGACACGCAACGTCTTGCAGGCTCAGCACTGCCAGCTGTAGGAACAGCAATGAATATGTTGCTTAAAAACCCTGAAGAACGACTCGATACAACAAAACTGCTAGAACTGTTGTCAGATGAAGGCTCGTTAATAACGGTCCTTCATCAAGCAGAGGCAGTAGCTAGACGTGCCTTCATCGCTCCTGGATACAGCAAATCAATTAAAACGATTTAAGGCAAATCAGATAAAGGCAAATTCCTTTTCGGTGATAATATTATGGACAGAATTAACGAAGTGAGTGCATCATAAAAACTCAGTAAAACTCTTAAACCTCCAGCATCATCGAAAAATACCGCTCAACAAAAATGCCAAATCTTTAAACTCGATGAGCTCGTCTGCGAAGGTACAAGAGTCATCGTGGGCAAGCAAAATCCGAAAATCTTGACAGAAAAATCCTTATTTTCAGAGGTCTTACCAACAGAATGCAGATGGTAGGTTGAAATTTTTTTAAAGCGTGGAAACAGATTACTACAGAAAAAATGGTTTTTCCAGTGCGTAAGGGGTTATGAGATTTCGTCACAGCGGAAACCTCAACACATTTTTCTGCCTTAACCTCGAAATTAGGCAAACGACGAAGTTTTTTCGTTAAGGGACAAAATTAATATTTTACTAGAAATAGGAGCAGTAGATTCCTGCATTTCAGAGAAGAAAAATTTTTTATCAACCTTATTTCTCATAAATAAGCCAAATGGATCGGAAAGATTCATTTTTACTTTAGATAATTTAAATAAGTTAACAGAGGTACCTCATTTTAAGATCGAGAACCTTCGAACAGCTTTTGATCTTCTTACAAGGGACTGCTTTCTAAGTCACATTGACTCAAAGAATGCTTATTTCCTTGTACCGATTGATAAAAGGTATCACAAAAATTTAAGATTTTGTTTTGAAGGAGTTCTTTACGAATTTAATTGCCCACCATTCGGCCTAAATATCAGTCCCCACGTTTTTACAAAAATTATAAAACCGGTAGCAACTTATTTAGGGAAAAAGGTCTGTTATCAGTGTTTTATTTAGATGATTTTGTCTTCATGGGTGCATCTTTTGAAGCTTGCTCAAAAAATATTTACGCATCGATCACATTGCTACAGTCCCTAAAGTTTTGTTATAAATTACGAGAAAAGAAATTTAGATCCGAGCAAGATTTTTTAATTTCTAGGGTTTTATTTACATTTAGAAAGAATGACAGTAGGTTTACTCTCGCAAAAATAAAATAATTATTAACATTAATAGATTCCTTTTTGAGAAAAAATTTGTGTACAATACAAGAATTTGATGAACTAATATAAATTTTAGTCACAATTTGGCTAGCTGTACCTTATGAAATGAGATACACCAAAAGTCTTGAAAGGTCGAAAAAACAAGCTCTTATATTGGCCAATGGGAACTATAACGACCGTATGCCTATGCCAACCTCCATACATGACGATTTGAATTGGTGGAAAGTAAAACTACGTTCTCATGAGTTTTGTAACGCAGATGAGCAAAATTTACAATTAAATTTTCTTAAATTCTAGTTCCTTTTTGGGCTCTAAAAACATTCGCATTACAATGTTTTAATTGTGAGGTCCTGCTACGAATTAATTATACGACGCCGATTGCATATATCAACAGGATGAACAAAATTCAATCCCCTCATTTCAATTTATGAAGTACAGAAATTGAGAAGTGGTGCGAAAATTAACAAATTTGGATTTATGCGTGTTACGTTGCCTCGAAGGACAATGCAGAAGCAGATTAAGAGTCTAGGCTTAAAAATGGTGAGACTAAATATGAACTAGCGGACTATGCGCCTTAAAAAATTTTTCAAAATTATCCTTGTCCAGGAATTTATTTTCAACCAGACCTATGGTATTTCAGTTGTTTTTCAGAGAAAATTGCAGCCTTGGTTTCCAGTCTTACAGTCGATAGTTATAGGCACACTACTGATTTTCACACCAAAATCAACACTTCTTTTGTCTCCTTGCAGGACCTAGCAAAATCCCTTGTCAACTTTGATTACTCTGGTTACAGGTCTGCTATCAGGAAAATTTTTGTGAGGAAAAATCTTCTAGAGTCATCTGGAAATATTTTATTGGCATCACTGGCGAAGTCTACAATCAAGCAGTATAACAGCGCTTTAAAAGATTGGTGAGCAATTTGCAACAAGAAAGGCACAAAGCCTTTTTAACAGGAAACCAATACGGTATTGGAATTTCCGACCGAAAATTTAAAAAAAGGCGCATCTAATAGCACATTGAATACAGCAAGATCGGCAATAGCCTCAGTTTCATCAAGAAGCATTTCGGACTTTACGATATATCGTTTCCTTAATGAAATGTTCAGACTAAAACCGTGCCAACCAAAAAATTTAAAAGCTTTAGACGCTACAACTGTATTAGATACAGTTGCCACCTGGTTTCCATTCAAGTCAATCATAATTCAACAGCTGAGAGAAAAGTTATTGAATTTGTTGGTATTAGGAACGGGACATAGAGTTTAAACCTTTGCCTTAGGGAGTTGTGCACATAATACGTCACACGTTTTGACTTTCTTTAAATAAAGATGAGAGTGAAATTGCCTTGAAGCCAAGTGGGATACAACGATATAAACAAAAGAAAAACGCGTGACG
>JAUELO010018323.1:0-11162 GCA_032357855.1 Amphibolips quercusostensackenii
GGTTTTTTCTGACTCAGGGGGTCTCAAAACGTGGACATTTGATAAAAACCGGCAAAGTCAAATTTCACATAAAACCAATACCTTCTCATTACAATGGGAATGTAAAAATGACTTTAACTGTCGAAGATTTGATAATTTTATAATATTTGCAAGTGAATATTTTTTTTCTCTATATAAGCCGAGCATGATGTGGAAAAACTGAAAAAAGCCGCGCGCGAAGCGCGCGATGAGAATGTAGCCGCCAAGCAGGCAGATTTTTCATTTATTATTCAGTATTTTTTGGTCAAAAATTTTAATTTTCTATTTTTTTTTGAAATTTGAATTTTTTCTATAATATTCTTGTAGGGCTTTCAAGAAGCTAAGCTTTTCTTCTTTAGATGTTTTTTATATATTGCGTTGTTTGGCTAAAAATTGTCATTTTCTTTTGTTTTTTAAAATTTTGAAAATACTATAAGTCTTATAATATTCTTTTTATCAAAAAAAGTTAAAAGGATAAATTGTTAACCTTTTTAAGCAATATCCATAACGCTAAATCAAATTTCCAAATTTAAAAAAAAAGTGTTTTCAAAAATTTTCAAAATGTGTTTAATTTTTGAATTTTCATCCAAAACAGCTGGTTAACGAACTTGTTCTTCTGATTCAGGTTTTAAACAGCTGTGTAAAATCTCAATCCAATCGGATTATTCTTTCGAAAGTTATCGTGTCTACAGACTACAGACAGACAGACCGACAGACAGACGGACAGACAGACAGACGCCTTTGTAAAAATGGTTGTTTCTGACTCAGGGGGTCTCAAAACGTGGACATTTGATAAAAACCGGCAAAGTCAAATATCACATGAAACCAATACCTTCTCATTACAATGAGAATGTAAAAAAATAATTAAAAACATTGATATTAATTACTAATTTCGTTTAAAATTGTAATTTCTTTCTTCGGTCGCTTGAAAAAAACTGAGAGATGAGAACCAAAATATATTATTATAAATAATAAGGGTCAACCTAATGAATATCTATACAAATTAATCGTTGTTGACATGAAATTGTATGAAATTGTAAAATTTAACTTGAATACTGCACGGGAACTCAATAAATATAAATTTTTTTACTTGCGAAATTAGGTGCAGAGCCATTTCCAACTATGCCTCCAAGCAGTGTTATAGTGGAAACGTCGGATGGCTCTATCTATGGAAGAATTATTTATGAGCTCACAGAGAACAAACAGCCACCCATTTGAATGGAAGGTCATGCAATTCCTGTGGAGCATGCCGCTTATATACATTACGAAAATAATCATCGTTATCAAACATTTTGTCTCAACTCTCTGCATGTCCTTCATGCACACGATTCTCTCCATCATAGTCCAAGGAAAGCTTATATACGTTTAGGACAAGACCAATATTTTACAGCTATAGATTTCAAAAACTTTAATCTCAAAATGATTAATTTCGATCGCGGCAAGCATATTTTTGTAAAAATGCCACAAGATCCTGTATTTGATGCAAAGTTAGAGGAACGTCAAAATAAACCGGTATGCTAAGTAACTCCTAAACTATTAACTGCATTTACGAGACGAACATTTTTCAAAATTATTGTGGTGTTTTAAGATAGTTAATTAAAGCCACGCAGACGCGCAAGTAATTATGTGTCAGTAAATTTAAAATTTCGTTCATTACAAAGGCAAGTGCGATTTTGGTCTTAAATCCATATTATCAAAAACGCTAAACTTCTGTAAAAGTACATTTGTATGTCTTTTGTAAATTACGTATATCCAAATATGTAGCTGGATAAAATCAGCATTTAATAATATGAGAGTATTCTTTCCAAAGATTTTCTACCAGCATGACATTTCGCATTATAAGGTACAAAAGGTAAAAATAGCAGTAGTAATTATCGTTTCAACCTGTTCGTGTTTTATGTCAATCAAAAGTTGATATTCTGCTTACATATCTAGAATTGTTTAAATATTTTCATTTCCTTTGGCGATCAACGGGGATGGACAAAAATATCCATGTAGATTTTGTAATTTGATTTAACAGGTGTAGCAGAGATGACCGCTTATTTTTTCGCCTGATGCGTGTTGACCTTCGAGATTCTAAATTTGGCAAAGTAGTATAGCGGCATGGTTATTGCTTGCATGTTACTAACCACAAAAGGTTGAGTCATCCAAAAAATTTCCCTAGGATACCTTCTATACGACATTTTATTCACAGGCAGCTTCTCACCATCAGGATCCACCAATGACCTCTCATCATCAAAAAGCCTGTTACTGCTAGGACCTACTGCAGCCTTTCACTGCCAGGACTCACTGACAGCTTCTTACTGACAGGCACTGGCTAACGGCTAAATTAGCGCAAGTAGTTCTTTTTCTGTTACATTATATTTCAACTCAGCTCCTTGCGGATCAGGAAAAGCATATGCTATTTGCAAATCCTCACCAATGTCTATTTCCTTGATAAGCTCTTTCTTTAATTAATAAGGAATTATCATTTTCTCGACCTTTTCTCAAATCTTTGAAAAACTGAACTTTCCATTCTACAGCTCTAGCATCCATAATGGCTTCCTGCAGTGTACCCAGTCTTTTCAAACACACCCTCAAAACTAAGTTTGGTTTTAATCCCATCACAAAATTTCAACAGGCCGTGTCTCTTGCTAGCCTAATTACTGAGTCAGCAGAAATCAGGCTATGCTTTTCTTTGTTCAGTTTACTAATATTTTACAAAAGTTTACTGACCCTGACCCCCTATTCAAAAACAATTTCATCACATTTTTGTGAGAGTGCGGCTAACATAGAATTTAATTGTCTTGAACTACAATGAGCATTAAAAATATTTTTCAGATGCTTAACCAAAGCCTCTAAGATATTAATTTTTCTGTCCAGTAATGAATTGTAAGCACTTTCAGAAATACGCGATTTTTTTGTGAGAAATAAATGCTGCCTATCTTTAATTGACATGGGAAGTTCCTTATTCTACATTGTCAGTTTGCCTTCTAAGAGGACCAAGTCTTTTTCAAAATTATCCATTTTGTGAACCAAATTTTAATTCAGCTAATAATTTTATTATTAAATTTCATATACTCAAAATCAGCATGTATGGATGTTTAAATATCTCACGCTGTTTTATATGTCCGAGAGGTGCTGCCTCCAGTGGCCAATGATGATATCAATCAACAATCGTTGATTGTTACAGTACATCTAACCGTATGACAACTCCCTTTTTATATTTCACTATTAAGTGAGATGAACTATAATGAAACATAGATCACAGGGCAATATTTTTTCAAAACTACGCGGCAATGTAATCATCAAGACGATGTGGTGGTTTAAAATTTCTACCACTTTTGGTTATTTTCGGTTCACATGGAATATTTATGCGATTATATAGGCGCTCGGAATTAACAGTGTTGTTGCTTAATTTTATTGGTTCTTCTAGATCATTTGGCACACTCAAATCAGAATTATGTTATACATCTAAATCAGGATTGAAAACAATTTTGCTTTGATTATATCATTACAGAAATTAACTACTTAAGCTCTTTTCCGCATGTTTTGCTAGGCACCGGTATACAAAAATCACTATTTATTTAAAAATCAAGAAAATTTCTTGAGTATCCAAATATAATTTTTTATATTCTTGTATCCCGCAAATTTTTTGGGAAAATACTAAAATTTCTGATTTTTAGGAGAACAGTTGCCATTTTGATAACTTTGTATCTTTTTTGCATTTTATATGAAATTAAAAAAAGGTTACATAATAAAAACAGTGTCAAATACAAGATTTTGATAAAAGAACAGGTTTGTGTAATATTTTGAAGTTTATTGAAATAAAAAGAAGGCTAAATGTGAAGTATTTGCATGAGCTATGTCACGTATTTACATGTTATTGCTTCATAATCGAGAAGATAGTGAAAAAGTAAAAGATATTTAATAGAAACAATTGTGTGCTATTTTTAGCCCTATTTAAACAATAAGTAACTGTAATATTGCAAAATATGTATAGAGGCTATCTGACTCTTTATCGAGATGACGTATTTGCAAGTTATTGCTTCAGAATAGAAAAAGTATAGTTTCACTTGTTACTCATTTAATTTATTTCACCTTACTTTATTGACGTTAAATATAAACTTTTTAACTAAAAATAAATCGCACTAACACACCTGTCATAAAGCTTTGCTGATTTCAAATCATCTAAATTCAAATATTTGAAAATAGTCAATTTTAAAGGCAGAAGATGTATTAATTTATAATTTTTCACTAGCCTTTTGTCTTACGCAATTTTCAAGTTAAAGTATAAAATTAATATAAATTACAACATTTTTGTATACGCACGAGTACGACTAAGAACGGATTACTGATTACTTGAGGGCACCTAGCACACATATCTTTACTAGAGGTCATTTGACGCAGAATTTTGTTAGAATAAAAATTTTTTTCAAGTCTATTTTTATTTTCGACAGACTTATAGTCATTAAAGTTTACAAGAAACGCTTACTTGACATTTTTTAAAAATTAATTTGACAATGCATTAGACATAATTTGATTTTGCAATCAGAATATAAGATTGTCATGATGTTTGAAGTCTTGATAAAGAAAACGTTGGTTCCACAAGAACCTGTTCTTTCAGATTATGAGCAAATCTAAATATAATTTGTTCAATAACATACATATGTACGACTAAGATTGGTAATAAACATTTTTTTTTAAGAATATTCACAATTAAGCTTAATTCGATATTAACTCAAGTTAAAGACAAGTTCAATTAACGTAAAATATTTAGTATTTTTGTAAGATTGATAAACGCAGTGAGAGAAAAGGTCAAAAGCAAATTCTTAAATTTTACTTAGAAAGAAATTTACATTATTAAACATTGTAGAGTACCTTTTCTCTCTTAAAAAAAAAAATTAATTTGTTTGTTTACTATTTCATCAAAAAATAATTTATATATTTGACTCTGTTTTTAAACTATAGCATCGACAAATTTAAAGATTTATTTATCCTAAAACAAACACTGTAATCAGAGAACTTTAAAAAAGTAACTATTTTTTTAACCCTCTTTTAGCAATATTAAAATAAAAGTATTTGTTTTTTAAATAATCAAAAAAAAAAAAAAATAGGATCTAGCGCAAATACTTTCGCTGCATTTTCTTTTAAAGGGGGCACTTTTTTAGAAACATGGTATTTTCAAAAACATTTATGAGAATTTTCCGCCATTTTTTACAGAAGTATTAAGAAAAAAAAAACATTATTATTAATGATATCAAAATATTATTAAGGAACTTTCTGTAGAACTTTGCGTAAAAAAAAAGAATTTTATTTTTGTACTTCTTTTTGCATCTTCCATATTTTTTAAAAAATACTAAAATTTTTGATTTCCAGAAAACAGTCGCTATTTCAATAATTTTTTAACTTTTTTTGCATTTCATATTAATCAAAAGATGGTCACGGAAATGAAAACAGTGTTAAATAAAGAAATTTTAGTGAACAAACACTATTGTGTAAATTTTTGTTTTTATTTAAGCAGGAAGTAGGCTTATTGTGAAACTAGCAAACAGGCTATGTCACTTCTAACACGATAATTGAAAAATTTCAAGTTTGTCAATAACAAAAATGTAGAAATACTTGATAATATTTACATTATTAATAAGCAGCTAGCTACAACTATTTACTAATATTAAAAACATAACCCAAAATATCCAATTTCGAATTTGCGTGCATATCGCCCCAAATTTATTTTCATCCACAAAAAATTAATGATTAAAAAAAATTTAGAGGTGTCCGCTTTTTAATTAGATTCAGGTAATAGTGAATTAAAGTCGACAAAAAAATGGTATAAATGTATGATTATTTTAATCAGTTTTGTAGTTTTTTTTAAATTTTTAACTTATTGCCTACTTTTCACTTAGCGCGTGGTAATGAAATACTGTAAGAAACAGTATTCTTAAATTATTATCGAGCTTATCTTCTTGTATAGTGATGTTGGATGCTTAGGATTTTTTCTGAAATTTTTAACTCCTTGTGCACGTTAATCTAAGTGAGACAATAATTAATTCAAGTAACCAAATATAATTTGTTGACTTGCATCCAAGTAGTTGAATTTTAACAACAAAAGTCAATTTTTTATCGTCTATTTCCCTCTTTTTTCTTTTTTCTTTTTTTTTGCAAACCTTTTTTTTCGGTTTAATTTAAGAGTTTTTAATTTAAAATGAAAATGCTGTTTGGTTAAAATGTCAACTAATACATTTTTTATTGAGAATTCATGTTTTTTAGCTGAAAACTTGAAAACTTTTTTAAAAATGTGTTTTTATTGTTGAACATACATTTTTTAATATGAAATTTCACTAATTTATTCATGAAGAAATTTTTATTCCTTTAGTTGAAAATTTAACTATTTAGAATAAAATGGATTTTGGCAAAAACTTTTTTTCTTATGATCATTCTATTTCATCAAAAATTGAAATTTTTTGGATGGAAATCCAACTAATTAGTTGAAAGCTTCCCTCTTTTAGTAGAAAATATAACGAAATTTTTGTAAGTTTTAATTTCATCTTTTTTGTTTTGAAATTCAACTTTTTGGTTAGAAGTTATATAATTTGAAATTTTATTGTTAAATACCTTGAAAAGTGTGCGACGATTGTGTCTACCAGGAATAAGAGTTAATCATGGCCCGAGAAAAAAAAGAAAAATATGACCAAAAAATACAACAAAAAAATTAATTTTATTACACAGGAACAGATTTTTAATCTACAATACGAATGCTCAACAAACCAGTTGAATCCTCAACTAAAAAAAAATTACTTTACACGAAATAGATTAATTTCAAACATAACAATTCAAGTGTCAACAATATAATTTGATTTAAAACAAAATAGTTTAATTTTTTTAAAATATTTATCTTTCAACAAAATAATTTAATTTTTGAGAAAATAGTGTATTTCTTGTCGGAATAGATCATTTCTAAGCCAAAAATAAAAAAGTAGACTTTTTAATAAAAACCAATCATTTTTGACCAAAAAGACAATTTTTCTAAGGAAGGGTGAATTTTCAATCGAAAGGAACGGGTGTTTGATGCAAAAATACGAATGTTCAATAAAACAGTTGAATTTTCGAATAACAAAAATATAAGTTCATACAAAATAATTAAATTTTAAAACAAATAGGAGCTTATTTAGCCAAAATATATGAATGATAAGCCTGAAACAAGATTATAGACTTTTCAATTAATTCTGAGCCAATAATATAATAGTAGAATTTTTGAATGAAAAGAATAAATTTCTAATAAAAGAATATGACTTTTCAACAATTGAAATGAATTTTCAACGGAAACATTAAATTTTTAATCAAATCCTAATGCTGATACTGGTTTCTTGAAAACGCATATATCTTGTTAAAAATCCAAATTGATACTTAGAATTTTAGTAATATAGAAAGTTTTAGATTGAATTTAATATAGTACCTACCCATATTTATTTTATTAAAAAAATATTTTCCTATTTTCGTGAAAAATCTTTTTATTTCCCCGACTTTTACAGAGCAGAACGTAAGAAATATCTTTCGTTCAAGAGACTTATATCTCACATATCCTATGAATTTCAAGTATTCGACGATAAAATAAAAATTTGTTAGAATTATCACGCAAACTAATGGACTTTAGGCACAAATTTATAGACTTTGAAAATAAATTCAAGAACGTTTTGAGTATTATTTATTTCTTTTCTTATTTGACGGTACAACTTTAGATTTGGACTTAAATAATGCCACAAACGACGACGACTTGTTTGTTTTACAGACAACATACACTTTTGATTAGAAACTGAATTTAGAATATATGCGCAGCACTTTAGTGACAAGCACTAATTTTTGACACACCTAATTACCAGTCACATGTAAGATTTTAATTAGGATTTAGATCGCGACTGAATATTATAGTTAAGTTTAAAATTTTTTTAAATTAACAATGTAGAGGATTGTGGTTTATACGAGGGTTTACATGCTGTACTCTATAATACAACATGATTGGACAGTTGTAACCTACTGGAGTGTCAACGATTTCTTTTTGGGTCAAGGGGGTAGCCGTGCCACTTTCGATGTTTACTTTTGCACGAAGTCCGTTATTATTTAAATATATTCCACCAAAAACATTAAAACTCTCCAATATTGCAAAGGCGTCACCATCAATTGTTAATAATACAATTTGTTCTTGAGTTGGCACAGGCTTATATGTATACTTTTTCACTCTTACTTTAAGTGATGTATCGGGTGGAAAAGTGTATCTTCGAAGTTTAAATACCCGGTGTGGATTCGTATTGGAATTTAGACAAATAAATGGAAGTTGTTCAAGTTCACATCCATATCCGTCAGAAGAAGGCAGCCTGGTAGGAGGATCCATTGTCCTGAAAAACGAAGGACGCCTTGAAAAAGAACGCATGGCAGGAGGAGCCATGGATCTGCCAGCAGGAGACATGGATCTGCCAGCAGGAGACCTGGACCTGCCACGAAGAGGAGACTCGACATGAGGAGAAGACCTGTCAGGTGAATTATTTCTTCTTGAAAAAAAAGAAAAAGTAGAAGATCTACCACGAGGAACATTAGGAATAGGGTCGCCATTAGGTAAACATTCGAACTGTGAACTTAATTCTGTAATAAAAAAAAGATTACATTTTTTGTTAAGTTGTTATATTTTATGAGCCCCTTTTGGCAATGTTGTAAGGCAAGTGTAGAGAAAAATAAAATACACCGTTTCACGCTTTTCGAAATGAACTACTTTTATAATGGAACATAGACATGACAATCTCAAAAGGGGCTATCTATAAATTACATAATGCATTTTTCGTCAATTTTCGACCCCTCCCTTTATTCATGTAGCGAGTCGTAACAAAATAGTATTATATTTTTAGTGATTATAGTTCAAGTATAATATTTCCGAACTACCCTCAAAGATAATGCGCCATTGGAAACTGAATTTGAAGTGAACTTTTTAGTTCAATTAAATATTTTTGGAGATTTTTTGAAATAACCTAGAATTTTTAATCTTGAGAATTCTTTGCAGTCCCATCTAATTATTAAAATTATTTAATATTCACCAATTGAGTGGAGGATGATTGCCACAATGAAGACTTTGGTATAAGCAACTCTCATTTTTTGTAAAGTGGAGAAAAAACTGACGGATGAACAAATGAAGAATTTTTGTAACAGTGCCACTTATGGTAATTCTGGTGCTTTATTCGATTGTATAATATATTTCATAGTTTTTATCTTATCGACTATAATCAAGCTTTTCCTTCTGAAATATTCAAATATTATTAGTCAGTTTTAAAAAAAGCAAAACGCAGTTATTAGTTTCGTCAAAACTAATATCACAGCAATTTATTTACATTACCGTTAAGAATTATCTAGACAAGTAGCGAGGACGAAAATATATACAAATCACTGATGACTTTGAAATACGACAGTTGTAAAAAAGATATAAAATTTACTGCGCGTAATCTGTGAAGTCTTATAACTAATTTAATGCTTGTTTACCGGAAATAATTTAAGATCATCTTCATCCTCATAGTACTGATTATGGGTTTCAACTCAAATCGGGTTGTTCTAAATATTTGTATTGAAATTTTTTTTATCAATACTTATATCCTAACCAGAACTTTTTTTGAAATATTTCAGCACCTAGCGTGTCATATTTCCAAGCACTTTCTGCTTTTGAAATTCGTAAGAATTTTGTATCTATGAGGACACTTTTCAATTTTTGCTTTTTATTAAACCCATATTTTAAATTCTCCTGGTATTTATACATATTCAATTTGTACCTATGAGTCATTTTAGACAAACACAAATAAAGCTAAAGATATAAATATATTATATGATTATGTTTACAAATAGTAATATTAACTGTTATCAGCACTAACCGTATTCTCAAGAGATATTTACAAATCATTATACCAGGCTGCGGCGTAAAAATGTAGTTCATAAATTAATTAAAACTGATATCACCTAATTAATATAAGCTTTTTATCTTTGAGGAAATCTTGTGTTGACATGCCTATTATAATGGTCCATTTAAAACTTTAAAAAACTAATGTTAATTGTGCAAACTATGTTACCCTTATCCTTTTTTTTGGTAAAAATGTCTATCATTATTTAACCTATAATGAAATAATGTTTATGAAGATTGACTAAAAAGTATTCTTTTTACAGCGACACTATTGCAGAAGGAAAATTAATAAAAAAAAAATCAAGCTTTTTTTTTGGCCCGCGCAAATTTTTTATTGCTTTCATATTTCTTAGACAAGTTTAAATATTTAAAAAAATTATTGTTCATATCAATTTCTTGTTACAAATTGTTTAAAAATTTCTTATTTGACCAAAACTTTGTCTGGAAGTAGCATTATATCTTAGCAGATTTACCAAATAAGAACTCATGAAAAGTGTAACTTTCAAAAATATGACTGCTTAAAAAAATTCACGCACCCCTGACTTCCACAATTTTTAATTTTTAATAACAAAACAAAATAATTTTTTGCTGAGCAGACAGTTTTTTTGTAAAAAATTCGTCTTTTTTATAACAGATTTGATTGATTGGTTTTATTTTTCAAAATACTACAAAAAAATTTTAAATTTGAATTTTGATCTACTTAAATAACATCCTAATACGCTATGCCTCCTTTTGTTAATTTTAACTTACCATTTTTTTTCTTAAAATGAATATAAATCTAATTTCTTATCAACTTTTTCGTGAACCAAACTCAGGATATAAAAAGCCTCACAAAACAAAATAAGTCTTCCAAACTATCATCTTTCCGGATCATCAGAAACAAATATATAACAAGAAGAAAGAAGAGGAAAAAAATAAAAACAGTTAACAAGACTATGGGCCAATCGTACTCAAAGAAAAAGCTGTCCTAAAACAAAAGCAGTGTCCGCTTACTTGTAACATTTTGAACTACGTGAATATCTTCTTTACACAAATATGATTATTTGGCTACAAGATCAGATAAAATTTGTATCAAGAAGATTATTGTTGAGGTAAATCAAAACCCTGTTAGTCTTTGATTTAAGATGAAATTTCACTTGTGTCAATATCAGGCTGTAGCCACTCAATGCTTTCTAAATGAAGGATCATAGATGCCATCTAGCGTATACTCGGATCCCTAAGATAAGATAATCGA